>PVKN010044530.1:0-10445 GCA_004027915.1 Capromys pilorides
TTCTTCTGCTTGGATTGAACCCAGGGCTTGGTAATAAGCTAAATCCCTGATACTACTCCCATTCCCTCTATAGATTTTTTAAAAAATGAATTTCATATAGGGTCTACAGGATCTCACTATACAGATAGACTCATAGTGAACCTCCTATTTTCAGCCTCCCAAGCGCTGGGATTACAGGCACATGTTACCATGCCCAATCTCAATCGCCATCTCAGTGTGCCACGGGGGCGGGCTGGCATGGCACGCCGAGGATGGAACCTGGGTCCCTGAACCTGTCTAAGCAGGTGCTTTAATTTACCTAGCTATCTGGTAGGCCCTCCTTTGTAGATTTTGAGACAAATTCTCACTAAGATGTTCATTTGCTCAGAATGATGGGCTTGAATTTGAGATTATCCTAGCTCAACCTTCCAGAGTACTGGGATTACACATGTGCCACTGGGCCCATGCAGCTCTTCCAGTCCTTCTGTTTCACTGTAGTTGAGTTTGGGAATCTCAGGTGCCCAAAGACAGCTATGTGCATAATGTTATTTATAGCACAGGCAATTTATGTCATCAGTCATAAGTTAAGATGAATAGTGATTGCTTTAGACAATAAAATCAAATAAAGTCTAGGCAAGAGATTACATTAAAAAAAGGGGAAGAACTGCGATTTGGTTTCCTATATGTAGAAACACTTGTTCTCTCCTGTATATATAAATACTTATCAAAGATTGAACATTATTCTCTCTAAATTAGACAAGTTAGTTTTTTATGCTGCCTTTTCACTTCATGAATATTTGCTTGCCTAAAAATAACAATGCTTAATGTTTAACTGTTTGATCAGTCTTGCTTGCCTCTATCTGGTAATCTGAGCAACAAATTTGATGATATAAATGTATAGTATAAAAACAGCTATTAATTTTCTGTTCTTGTTTTGAAATATATTATTTTTATTTTTTGTTGTTGCTTTGTTTTTGTCTTTGTTCTTGTTAATTATTTTTATTTTTTTTATTTTTCTTCTTTAAAATAAAATAGTAACAGACTGGGCGTGGTGGCTTGTGCCTGTAATCCTAGCCCTTGAGTGGCTGAAAACAGGAGGATGACTACAAATCTGATCTGTGTACCAAAACCCTATAAGACTCTGTACTAAAATACATTAAAAAATAAAATAACATAAGAAAGAACAGTAAATTACATACATGCTCATGAATTAGAATTTGTTTTATTTTTGTCATTTCTGACATTGCTTATAGTTTTTAAGGCATAAAAATATGATAATACTTCTTTTTTAGAAGACTAGAAAAGTGAATATACTTGGGGCTTGAGAGATAGCTTGGTAGTCTAAGCACCTGCCTGGCAAGTGCAAGGACTGGGCTCAATTCCCAGCACCATGCTGTGCTTCTGGAAGCCCAAGAGTGTGGGGCAGCCCTCGAAACCAGGCATGGTGGTGCATGCCTATAATCCCAGAGACTCTGTCTCAAAAAAAAATGGACTTGAGACAGGAAGTCTGTGTGTCCCTTGCTGCCATCTCAGCCTCCAGGGAAGACGTCGCTCAGTGCCTTGTTATGGAAAGGCTGCTCTTTCCTACAGTGTACTCTTAGTTCTGTTCAATCGCTGAAATTTGAGCAAGATCAGAGAAGGAGAGGAGCACCATTTCTGCCACACATTATTGGAAAGCATGATTTCATTTTTTGCTCAAGGTTCTGTAGGAAGTTAATTTATTTTTTAAAAAGGGGAAAATGGTACTCCCTAGTCTTAGCAAACAAGAATATTCAAATACTTTAAATACTTATTTGCAGTTTATTATTTAAATTTACTTATTCCTCTGAATATAATATAGAGATAAAGGATATTTATGTACCAAAAAAAGAAATATTTACAGGTTGAAAACAGATACACACACACACACACACACACACACACACACACACACACTACTAGTCACACCAAAATTTTCCAATAGAATTTTTTTCTTTGTACAACATCTCACTACGCAGGTCAGACTCGTAGTGATGCCCTTGTTCTTAGCTTCTCCAGCACTGGGACTATAGGCGTATGCCACCACACCCAGACTCAGTCACTGGCTTGATGCGACCCGAAGCAGTGTGTCGATGTGGCATGCAGTACCAGGGATCAAACCCTGCTTCCTATAACTGCCTAAGAGGGTGCTTAGTCCTCTGAGCTGTCTCGCTGGCCCTACATCAAGATGTTTGATTTGATTTCTCCTGAAGTAGGGTACGGTGACTCACACTTGTGACCCAGGTGTCCTGGGAGGCTGTGGCAAGAGGGTTGCAAGTTAGAGCCCAGCGGAGGCAGCTTTCCGACTTAGTGAGATCTTGCATTAAAATGAAAAGTTTTGAAGGGCTGGGGATGTAGCCCAGTGCAAAGGCCCTGGGTTCAGTCCCTCGTGTGACCACCCCAACTCCTGAGAGGCTTAGCAAAAACAGAGCCCTGATATACAACAGTCTGGGAAACCTGAAGCCCTGAGTAGACTGAGGGAGAGATGTGCATTTTGAAACAACCCCGTAATAGTTGCTTTATAAAACAAGCCTGGCAGGCAGGCAGTTTCCCAAAGGACTAGGATTAGGCTCTGGGGATGACACTTTCTCCAAAGTGGAGCCATTCCATTCCGTCCCTGTAGGGCAAAGCAGCTGCAGACACTGCCTGCATGGCTGTGCGTGGTGCATTCCTGTAAGGCTTCCCTCTTGCACCCTGGAATGCGAGTGACATGAAGAGCCACATGTCTCAAAATATTCCTTTTATTTTTTATTTTTGAAGAAAACAATTTAGAGATGTAAGACCCTGCAGGGTACCTGCTTCGCCTTGTTGTGATGTGGAAAAACCCACAGTTGTGATCCCAGGGTCAAGTTACCAAGCTCTAGCAAGTTAAGTCCAATCCACCACTTCTAGCACAGCCCATGGAGAGAATAAAGAAATGAAAATCTATCAGTGCTTGTGGGAGCCCAGGGGGTGCCGAGTCCAGCTAGAGTGAAGGCTAACCAGAGCAAAGGCCTTGACCAGGGCCCGAAATCAGTTTTATTAATTTGAGTGTGGTGTGTGTGTGGGGAGGTGGCTTGGGGTGAATTGGTGGGCGGTAGGTGAGAGCTGTGAGCCGGCTGGGCAGGGGCCAGGCAGCGCCTCTGCGCTGCGCAGACAGCTGCGCAGACTGCACAGCACCGCTTGGAGAAGCGTCTTGTGTTCGGGGCAGCAATTCAGCGTTGCTGCCGGGCTTGAATGCCCGGGACTTCAGGCTCCTTCTCTATTCTAGGTCTCAGCCCGCAGTGCAGTGTCATTTGGCCTCTCGTGCATGCCAGCTGGAAGCTACGGGTGGGGCATCACCTGCCTGTGATGTTGCTTTAAAGACTACACATGAGCACCTCTGGGACCCATTGCATTGCTTGAAGCAAACTGAGGGGTAGAGAAAATCCTAACCACTCTGCACCTATCAATATTCTGACTCAGGGCCAGATTTAGCCCAAATGGAGACAAACGCTCTCTTCACAGGAGGACAGTCCTGGCACCCCTCCACCAAATGCACTCTCTGCTTTGGTAACCACAATTGGCGCATGTGCTGTGGCTTGCTGACCCTTCGTGAGTTCAGAGATCCACTGAGTGGGCTCAGTGGCAAAGGCAATGGGTGACAGGCAGCTGCAAGTATCTGTGCCGATCAAAAGACAATCACAGAGCCAGGGAGGTAGCTCAGTGGCATAAGCATCTGCCTGGCAAGTGCAAGGCCCTGCGTTAGATCCCTGGTGCCAAGAAAAACAAAGACAGACTCCCCGCCCTGATACCTCACTGAGGACGTGTTAGTTCTCTGTCCAACCACGCTACGTGTTTATCAACAAGTGAACAACTGCACCTAATAATTTGTATGCACTCTTGCTGTTATCGTGAGTGAACAGGATTATTTCTCTGAACACTCACATTAGGTAAATTAAGTCAGTGGCCACAGAGGCAGATCTTAGCCTTGCCTCTGGCAGACCATGGAGAGTAAAGCTCTGACCTTCTCAGTGGGGGTGAAATGGAGTAGTGAGGCCACGCCACACACCACGACCAGTGTCATCATTTCCCTTCTTCCGTTCCTTTAACTGCCAAGAATTAGGGCAGATCATCTATTTTTGTAGGTTAGGTGCAACAGGATCACTTAATGAGACGATCATTGGTCTCATCTTCAATGAGAAAGTGTTCCTGGCATTTTTAAAGGGACTCTGATATAGAAGACATCTATAGATTCACCAACCCCAGCCTTGTCTTCTAAATCCACTGTCTCAGTTATTTTTCTTGTTGTTGTAACAAAACACCCAATATCCAAATTAAGGAGGGGAAGGCTTATTTAACTCACAGTTAGTGAAGGTTTCAGTCCATACTCAGCTGGCTCCAAGGCAGAGAGGCACATGGCAGAGGACAGCAGTTCATGGCAGTGGAAAATAGCAAAGAGCAAAGGGAGGAGCAGCAGCTGCAGCAGCCAGCAGGCCTCTCTCCCTTCCTTACATTGTGTACAGATTACCCACCCCAGGGGGCATGTAGCAGTCACATCCATAATTCCAGCCTTGTATCATGAATTAATCACAAACTCTAGAAGTTGCTCTGATGGTTGTATAAGACTTTGTGAGGCCAACTAGGCACAAGCCATGATACCCATGATTCCATGATTCCAGAGAGGATTGGGTTAGTTTGTGCCAGACAGGAAGGGAAGAGACGTTGACTTGGGCCAGGGGAAGGAACCAGGGCCAACAGAGATGGAAGACTCACAGGAGAGGAAAGACAAGCCCTCTTGACCACTGCGTCCCTGTAGAGAGTAGAGGTGAGGGAGACCTGGAGAAAGCAGATCCCAAGAGGATGACTTGCAGGGCATCGTGGCATAGGGCTACAATCCTAGCTCTAGGAGTCTGAGGCAGGAAGATCATGAGTTCAAGCCCAGCCCGAGGGACTTAACTCCAGACTCAAAATAAGAACTAAAAATGGCTGGAGATGTAGCTCAACGGAAAGTCCTGAGTTCAGTCCCCAGCAGCATTAAAAAAAAAAAGTGACTCAAGCACTGCACCTTGACCAAAACCCAGAAGCCACTGTGACCCCAAAGAAGTGCCCAGAAACCCTATGGAGCTTTGTCGTTGGTGGCCAGGGGGACAGACAGAATTGCTCAGAATATGTGACAGTATGAAATTTGGACCATCACATAAACTGAGAACCAGAGGGCATGGATAACCCCAGAGTGCCATCCATGGAGGGAGAGGGAATAGGGGTTCAACTCAGCAAACCTGAAATGAAATTCACTCCTGCTAACCAGATACTTCTTTATCAGTTGAGTGTAATTTAAATTGCTCTTGCCTACTTTCTTGTACCAATTATTTCTATATCAGATATACCAAAGTATTAGTTCACTATCAGCAATCACAGAAATTACAGCAATTAATAATCAGTTGCAAGCAGCACAAGTTGCATTCCACAGAAGTCTATAATAAGAACGCCTCACAGTAAGGAATGGGTGCCTGTACGTTGATTCCACGGAGAGCTACCAGGACCCACCGCACCTGACAGAGGATATTTTAGTTTTCCGGGATTGTGATCTTTCTGCCATGAAAACAATGCCCAAAATAAAATTCCTGTACAATTTATGCAGAGATGATATTGAAGAATAAATTATTAAAAAGGAGTTAGATCACAGGACATGTTTTCTTTTTCCCTTTGTTTCCTTCCATAGGCAGTAAATATCCCAGGACCTGTGCTAGGTTTCAAGTCGAGGGCAGGGATGGGAGCGGGCAGGGTGAGGGTTGTTGAGGCGACAGGTCCGTGGAGATGACCCACTTGCCACCCCTGGCCTTTCACCAGGCCCTGAGGTACTTGGGCTTAGGGGGTTGTAGTGGTTGATACGTTGTGTCAACTTGGCTGGATGACTCAGCAGCCTGGCTCCCTGTTGGTGGGAGTCCCACCCCAGGGTGCAATTGGTTCCTCCCTGGACCAGGATCAGGGCCTGCCTAGGATATGATTGGCTCCTCCCTAGAGCAGGATCAAGGGCCCATGCTGGGGTATGATTGGTTCCACCCTAGGGCACAATGGGCCCACGTCAGAGTGACTGAGCACAGAGACATTTTAAACGGGCTGAGGAAGGAATCAAGACCTCACTTCCTCGGAGAAGCTTCAGTCTTTGCATTCGGCCTGGACTTCATCATCTGGCTTGCAGCACAGACTCTTCAGCCTCCAGCTTGGATCTTTCGCCATCCGTCACAGACTCTTCAGCGTCCATCATAGACACTTCAGTCTTCTATCGCAGACCCATCAGCTGACAGATAGAGACTTACACGGAGCACTGCAGTGAGTTTCAGACCTCGGGACTGAATTCTCCAGTCCGGAGTGTGCAGACACCCTCTGCATGCTTCCTCATCTGACTCTGTGGCTGACTATTGTAAGCCAATCTTGTAACTCCTTATATATTGTGTATTTTGTGTTAATATCCGTTCCTTATATCTTTCTGTTCCTCTAAGTAAAACCCTGACCAATACAGGGGTCCACAGTGCTTTCTCGTGGATGTGTAGTTTGTTTCCTGCAACACCATAAGAATAATGTTCTAGGACGGCTGCAGGGGTGCCTGTCAGGGAGGATTATGTGTCGTGCGGGACGGCAGACCCCATGTGGTGTAGCTGAGACCCCGAGCTCTAGCCCTGCACCCTCCAGTGCTTTCTGAATGATCACTCTATGGAGCCATGTGATTTCACTCCTTGGGTCTGAGAGTTTTCATGTTGAAATTCAAGAGACCCCACTCCTGGAAAATCAGGACTGGACTGATGACATGTCAGGAAGCACAGGTTCTGAGTGTGACATACCAAAGCTTACCTCAGGTGTAGTGAAGAATTAATCTTCATGAAACAGAGGGCTGCCCTTCCCTCCCAGCTTCCTGGAGCTGACCTGGAGGTGACCTGTTGCCCTCCTATCCTTCCTGATAGGAGCATCTTTGCTTGTCTGTGCTTTGGCCACAGGCATTGAACAGTGTGACTCAGGATAAAGGTTTTGAAGTATGTATATGAGTTCCAGACTTTGGAGATACTGGAAACCAAAGAGGATAATATCAACTTTGGGGCCATTACATCACTGAGCACCTCATAGTCCTGGATGTGTGAGTCTCAAGCACTCCATAGTTTCTCGTCACTCAGAGCTGCTGGTCTCTGCCTTGGGCCAGTGTGCGTTTCTGTCTGTGCCTGTAGCAGATGTTCCTATGAGTGTGAGCCTTTCTGTGAGGCTCTGTATTGACCCTTGAATCTGCAGGCGGCTTGTGAGGCATGGATGGATCCGTGCTTGTAGTCTGAAGCATGGAGGTCTCCCAGGGATGCACTCTGAGGCTTTTTCATTGCCTTAAGTTTATATGAAAGGAGCGAGTCTGAAAAACAAAAACACTGAAGGACACTGCAGGCCATTGCTTGCCCAGCTGCCCTTCCACGCCTTCACATCTCACTTCCTTTTTATTTTCATCTGTTTCATTGGTGCCTGGGTGCTCTACCTGGAGCACTTGCCCAGGAACCTGAGGCATTCCTGCGCTTTGCTTCTGCTTCCTTCCCCGTCCCACAGGGCCTCTGCCTCCCTCTGTTCAGCTGAGCTCCCCTCACCCTAAGCTGGCTTTCGCATCTCCCTGTGCCAGATGTTCAGCAGATGTGGAGGTGATGCGCACTCGCAGCCATGCAAGGCTTCTCACTGCGCACACAGGACGCTGTCCTAGCCCAGGGCTATTTCTCACTTGTCCACTCTGTGATCTTTGCTTCTCCGTGGCTCAGCTTGGTGACTCTTGCAAGGGGTCCCAGAAGAAGTGTGTGTCTCAGTGTGCCTCTCATCACCCCAGGGCAGGATGGCCGGGTCTCTTCAATCGCCTACGTGTCCCAGGGCATAGGTGCTGTTAATGCCTGTTTATAGATAAGGGTGACAGTCACCCTGAGACATAGATCCAAGACAAGAACTCTATTTTCAACTTATTTTATATTTTCATTGTATTTTATTTGAGCAAATGTGCATGCTGCACCTCACCTTTGACCTGCCACAGAGGCTGCAAAACTCTGTTCCACCAAGGGTGTGCAAGGGTTCAGGGTGGCCACACTCTTCCCAGCACTTTGTCCCATTCTGCTTCCAATCTTTACCCAGGGGACGATTTCCTAGCTGGGCGATCTGTTCCTGTCTCTGACCGACCTCCCACCGGAGCTTCTGTCTTTGTCTTGCTGGTGCACGAATTCTTTCCTCTGAGGCTGGGCTCTGTGCTCAGCAGCCTCCCATAGTGCTGCTGGGTCGTCATTGGGAAACCACCCCACCCTCAACCCCAGCGTCTTTCTTGGCTCCTTGTGTGCTGTCTTGTTTCCCAGTTAGATCCTTCCACAGTACCCGGTAGACAGGAAGACTTATTTTTAAGTTAAAAATCAGCACTAGAGAACGAACAGTGGACTCCCGCCCTTGTCCATGGCGTTCTTTTTCACCAGGCCTCATCTCTTTGGGGTTCGGCCTGCTTTCAGACCCGGCTGGCTTCATCAGCTACTGTTCTCTTCTCTTCCTACTTGTGTTTGTGCTGTGCTTTGTCTTAACGTAACATGTGTGCATCCTTCCTATGCAAAAGTCTGAAACCACACGCTTTGCTCCTCTTCTAGTTTCCTGGTTTTAATTTAAAAATTAAAATTAAAATTAATTTAAAGTCAAGCTCATAGAGGCTTGATGACAGCTCTGTTGTGATTTATATTGGGTATACAAGCAAGATTCGGCCATTGGATGTTTCTTTTAGGCTTTTCTTTATAAAAACTATATCCTGGGGTTAATGATTCTTTTGTCCTTTAATCGGTACACTCCTTGCTCCTCCAGCCTGCCTCACTTCTTTGCTGGTGTCTTGCCTCAATCGCCTCACATGTTAGAGGCAACAGAAAACTCTCTTAAGTCTCCCTGTAGAGGAAGGAGTTAGGGTGTTTCCACTGGGTCCTTTCTCAGGTATTGGTTTGGAAGAGAGTCTTCGTGAGGTTATCCAGCTTCTTCCTATTCCTGGCTCGCAGTGCTTTGGTTCCAGAGGCTGTTTTATTAATTCCTTCTCTTTGCTTCAGTCCTCTTTGCTGTAGTAGACTTATCACACTTCTCTTACATGGTGCTTTTCAGGCCCGTGTGTTATCAGTTCCACACTAGCTAATAAAATGAACTTACTTTTGAATTGGGGAATATTATTTAAGATCTAATTCTTAGGAATGATATTCTTAAGAAAGAAACAATGTCTTTGAATATTTAGTAGAATTCACCTAAGAAATTGAAACTCAATGACAATGACTTTGACTACCATCCATGGCACTTTGGGAGGTCGAGTCAGGAGAATCTCAAGTTTTTACTCAGTCTGGGCAACTTAATGATGACAGAGTGATCCTGTCTCAAAATTTAAAAAACAATAAATGAAGAATCCAGACTTGACCTCCCAAAGTGCCATGGATGGTAGTCAAAGTCATTGTGGGACTAGTTCAATTCCTAACACCATGACTACCAAACAAAAAGAAAAGCCAGCCTCTACTTTCTCATCCTTTATTATCATGTTCATCTTCTGTCTTTGACCCAGTCAGTGAATAACAGTGAACTAAAACCCATCTGTCATGACCTGAGATCTGTTTCCTAGACCTAGCCAACTTCCTCTAGGAGCAGGTGGTCATAAAGCACCTCTGAGGACGTGCAGGACTGAAGTGTGACTGTGTGGGCAGGCTGGCTTCAGTGTCACTCTCAGCCCTGACAGTGTGCACTCTGCGGCTCTCCTCCACTCCTGCTCCAAGGGCTGGTGTTGCCTGATGTCTGCAGGGATCTGCTTTTGCTCTGGGAAGTTTTCAACTGGAGGAGTAGCAATCCCAGACCTTCGATTTTCACCGAGAATAGTGAACACAGACTCCTTGGGAAGCAGCCGTGTCTCTCTTCCTAGGCGGGATGGGGGCCTGCATCTCTGTCCCTTGCACTCACAGGTGCCTCAGGTGTGGAGCACAGGCCACAGAGTAGCATCTACATGAGTCTGTCACTCCAATGCATCTCACCTGATGCACAGGATTTCCCACTGACTTCCCTGTAAACACTGGTGTTGATCCTTGCAATGTCCTTTGATGTCACATCCATTTTATAAATTGATGATGGCAACATTTATAGTACAATCTCTTCTTCCCTGTTATTAAAATACTTTGCACCAATTTGTTTTCTATATGTTATTCTGAATAGTAAGTCCTATTCAATATGCTTGTAATCATGAAATGTTAATATTTTTGTCATCTGAGATGATGGATATTATTGATATGTCATCAGTCAACAGTGGTGAAACTGTTCATTGGCCTTGAGAAAGAGGGGAAGTATTTCTTTTCCATCCAGGTCTGAATGATTCTCCATGGGGCTGCGCATCTTCTCCCTGTCTCAGTTACTTTTCTCTCATTCCTGGGACAAATACCGAACACCCAAAATGAAGAAAGGAAAGATTTATTCAGCTCACAGTTACT
>PVKN010044531.1:0-10081 GCA_004027915.1 Capromys pilorides
TATAATCAACTAATAAGATTGCAAGTGTAGTGTTTTAGGTACTATTGAGCTAGGGGAGTATGAGGTGGGACAGAACTATGGCCAACCAAAAAAAACAAAAAACAAATCTATGGCTAACCATCAACCAATGAGAATATAAGTATAGGTCATGCTGATTAAATTGGAATCAAAGGGGCTGGGGAGATAGCTCTGTGACATAAGTGCCTGCCTGGCAAGTGCAAGGTCGTGAGTTTGAACCCCGGTCCTGCAAAAAAAAAAAAAAAAAGAAAGAAATCAAAAGGGGCAGCAAATTTCACATGGAAAATACACAGGGGATGGAAAGGGTTTTCCTGGAAGGGGTGGGTCAAGAAGGCTTTGGTCTCCACCCAGTGTCCCTGCTGCTCATCCCTAGAGTAAGCACATGGCTGCAGGGGGTCCTCTTTGTCCTAAGACCTGGCCTTCAGTGACTGCGCTTCCAGCCACAGCTGCCTTCTGCACTGACTTCTTGAGGACCCAGCCCTGCCTGCCTGCCTGGGATATCTCTACCTAACTTAGCTTTTCCTAACACTAACAGGGGTAGAAAATACAACGAGAGGGGCAGAGGTCTCTGAAGCTGGAGGTGAGAACGCAGGCATGTCGGGTCTTCGGCCCGAGCTTCCGGTCACTTTCACCCTGCTCCAACAAGCCTACACTCCTCTGGCGTGGCGGACGCATCGATACCTGCTACATGTCAAAGACAGCTTTTAGGTTAGAGTTGACTCTGGGGTGAGCATGCGCCTGGAGAACCCTGAGATAACACGGCCTCAGCCGTGTCGTCATTCCTGAGATTCAAGGGAGGCTTAGTGGTAGAGGCAGCACCCCACCTGCGACCCACAAATTGGGAGTTTTATCCCTGAGTTGCTGCTGTGGCTGCTGCCACCACCGCGGGCACTTTCTGTCGCTGTGGACCTTTTTCTGCCTGTGCCTCACATTGTGTTTACACAGCTCTGGCCCGAGCCTGTCTTCTCACTAGTATAGACAGCTAAATTATTTAGGAATATTAGGGCCTGGCTGGGCCATGGTAACACACGCCTATAATCCCAGCACTTTGGGAGGCTGAGGCAGGAGGATCGGTGCAAGTACGAGACCAGCCTGGGCTACAAAAAGTGAGCTCAAGGCCAGCCTGAATTGCGTAGTGAGGCCCTGTCTCAAAAAGACAAAAAAAAAAAAAAAAAAAAAAAAAAAAAAAAAAAAAAAAAAAAAAAAAAAAAAAAAAAAAAAGAAAAGAAATATCAGGGCCTGGGAGATGGCTCAGGAGCATAGCACCTGCATGGCAAGCTCTAGGTACTGAGTTCGATTCCTGACATCAGGAAAAAGAAAAGAAATATTACAGGTATTCAGACAGGACTGGGCCCTTGAGAGGTCATCGCAGAAGACAACTGTGGCTAGAGGTGCATTCACTGAAGGTCAGGCCTTAGGACAGAGGACCTGCGGCTGCCACGTGCTTGCCTCAGGGACGAACGCAGTGACTGATATTCTAAATAGATATTAATCCCCTAGGTGCAGGACAAAAACCTCCATAGCTCAGTCCTTCCTGGCAAATCTTTGTCAGTCCCATGTGCGTTTGCTATGTGACTTGCTTCTAGCTTGTTCCTTTGATTCCCATTTAATCAATATTGCCTAAGCGACTATACGCACACTCTTATTGACTGACCTAGTTTTGTCCCACCTCAAACCCACCTTGTGACCTCCCACTGGGTCAATCCTACGTAAGAGACTGTACTTGTAATCTTATTAGTTGACCTTAGTTTTGTCCCGCCTTGAACCTACCTTACCTTGTGGCTTTGCTCAATATAAGACCCCTGAGAAGTAGGATCAGTGGACCACCTACTTTTTGGGCATCTCTTGTCTCTCTTAGCTTTCTTTCACTTAATAAATTCCTCCTACTCTTAAATCTCAGTTGTTTGTAAATGCATTCCTTGATTTTACAGAATACAAACTGGGCACCTCAGGCTTCTAGTAGTTGGGCGTTATAATACTTCTTTTACATTTGGATTATTTGGTGGTCCTATATCGTCCTTATATCACGGTGATCTCCAGCTGCTTGCCACTTACTACTGGGTGTAGCAGTTTCTTATGCTAAGAGCCTGAACTATTGGCTCATTCCGTGGCAATGCCAGGGCCTCTCCACAGGACCTCCTGTGTCTCCTTACAACCCAACAATCTCATCAGATTTCTGACTTGTAAGACTGTGGGATGGCCAGGCAAGCTGGAAGGTGAGGCAGGAGGATTGAAAGTTCCAGCTCAGTGTGGGCAATTTAGAAACTCAGTGAAAGCCTATTGCAAAATAAAAGATAAAAAAGGGGGTTGAGACATATTTCAGTGTAAAGAACCTACATTGAATCCCCAGCAACAGGTACAAACAGAAACAAGCCAATAAACTTGGATCTTTGACAAAGTGTCTTGCTCTGTAGCCCAGGCTGGCCTTGAACTCTGTGCTTTCTGCCTCAGTACCCCAAGCACTAGGATCACGGGTGTGCACCACTATGCCCCACTCGTGTTTTGTTTTAAACCACTAAGTTTGTGATGACTTGCTATTGAAACAGGAAGCTAGAATGCTGTAGTATAGAAGGCATTGAGCCTTTTTCTTTTAAATTTTATTTATTTATTTATTTGCTTGTTTTTTTTTTTTTTGTTTTGTTTTGTTTGTTTCTTTATTTATTTTGTGGCTGGCTCAGCCTGCCCTGGTGGTGGGGCTGGCACAGCATGTGGTGCCGGGGATCGAACCGCAGTCCCTGCAGTTGCCTGAGCTTTCCTAAGCAGGCGCTTTAAATCACTGAACCATCTTGCCGGCCCTGAGCCTTTTTCTCATTGCTTCTTTTTTCCTCCCTGGTTACTCACTTGGGGAAGCCAGCCTTTCATTTTAGGTATTGTGGTTTGCTTTTGGTTTTGTTTTGGCAAGGTCTCTCTGTGCAGTGCAGGCTGATTTTGAACTCACTGTGCAGCCCAGGTTGGCCTCGACTGAACCCACAGCAACCCTTTGCCTCAGCCTTCCTAGTGCTGGGATTATAGTGTGAGCCAGCCTGTCTGGCTAGATATTATGTTTTGTCATCCCTCGAAGGTCAGTTTAGTTTTTTTTTTAATGGCCGCCTCAGCCTGCCCTGGGGGTGGGGCTGGCACAGCTTGTGGTGCTGGGGATCAAACCACAGTCCCTGCAGTTGCCTAAGCTTGCCTAAGCAGGTGCTTTAGATCACTGAGCTATCTTGCTGGCCCAAAAGTTGAGAAATATATATATATATATATATATATATATATATATATATATATATAATTTATTTATTTTTTTGCTGGTTCAGGTTGTCTTAAGGGTGGGTCTAGGGATAGAACCTCTGTCCCCTGTGCCTGACTGGGATTGCCTGTGCAGGCACTTAAACCACTGAGCTAACCCAAAAGTCTTAGTCAGCTTAGTTTCTTTTTTTCTTTCTTTTCTTTTTTTCTTTCTTTCTTTCTAACGCATTTAGTACAAGGGATACAGGGTCCACAGGGTCTCACTATGTAAATGGGACTCATAGTGATCCTTCAGTTTTCAGCCTCCCAGGAGCTGGGGTTACAGGTGGGTGCCACCATGCCCAGTCTTAATAGCCGTCTCAGTGTGTTCCGGGGGCAGGGCTGGCATGGCAGGCCTGGGGATTGAACCCTGACCGCTGTGTCTGCCTAAGCAGGCACTGTAATAGTCTGAGCTATTTGGCCGGCCCTTTCCATATATATATACAGGCCGGCTCAGCCTGCCCTGGGAGTGGGGCTGGTGCAGCAAGCGTTGCTGAGGATGGAACTGCAGTCCCTATGGTTGCCTAAGCTTGCCTAAGCAGGTGCTTTAGACTGCTGAGCCATCTTGCCAGCCCTTTCCATTTCTTTTCTCATCCTGTTCACATTGTCCTTAAGTATAGAAGTATAATATTGTGTGTGTGAGTGTGTGTGTGTGCGCATGCATGTGTGTGTTTTTAGTATATTTGGTTGTTACGGGGGTCTCTCTATGCAGCTCAGACTCATACTGATTCTCCTGTTTTCAGCCTCCTCAGTGCTGCAATTACAGGCATGTACCACTATGCTGGAACTCTATGGCCAGCTCAGCCCGCCCTGGGGGGGGAGGCTGGCATGGCATGTGGTGCTGGAGATCGAACCATGGTCCCTGCTCTTGCCTAAGCTTGCCTAAGCGAGTACTTTAATCTGATGAGCTATCTCATCTGCCCCTATATTTGTAGTTTTATCATTCTTTACTGCAAATGCCGTCATGTCTGTTATTTCTCGATCTATTTTTGTTGACTGATTATTTTTCCCCTCTGCTTCTTGGTGTATATAGTAATTTTATTTGTTTGTTTGTTTTAGTTTTTGATTCAGGGTCTCACTGTGTAGACCCGACTGGGCCAGAGCTCACAGTGATCCTACTACTTTAGCCTCCCCAGTGATGGAATTACTGGGAGGTATGCACCACCATGCACAGTTTAATAATTTTTTATTGGATGCTAGGATGTTAAATTGTTGGGTGTAATTTTTTTTTTTTTTTTGGTCTTTTTGAAACAAGGTCTCACTTTGCAGTTCAGGCTGGCCTTGAGCTCACTTTGTAGCCCAGGCTGGTCTTCAATGATCATAATGATCCTCCTGCCTCAGCCTCTCGAGTGCTAGAATCATAGGTGTGCACCACCACAACAGCTTTTGTAGTTCTTTCCTTTTTTTTTTTTTTTTTGAGAAAAGATCTTGGCCAGCCAAATAGCTCAGTGGATTAAAGCACCTGCAAGCAGGTGCAGGGGCTGGGGGTTCAATCCCTAGGCCAGTGGTGCTGGCTCTGCCTCCAGGGCATACCAAGATGGCAATTGAGACCGGGCATGGTGGGGCATGTCTGTAATCCCAGCTCTTGGGAGGTTGTAAACAGTGGATCACGAGAAGTCTGATCTAGTAGTGAGACCCTGAATACCTTGTAGACTCTTCCCTAAAATAATAATAATAATAAAAGGTCTTGCTATATAGCCCAAGCTGGCCTCAAACTTATAGAGCTCCGCCTGTCTCAGCCTCTTATTTGCTGGGATTACAGGTGTGTGTCACTATACCTAGCTCATAGTCTTCTCCTTAAAATTTATTTTGTTTTTATTTTTTAATTATACATGTCAAAAGCTGGGCCTGGTGGCACACACCTGTAATCCTACTGCTCAGGAGGCTGAAGCAGGAGGATCACTGCAAGTTCAAGGCCAGGTTAAACTACACAGTAAGACTCTGTCTCAAAAAAAAAAAAGTACATGTTAGCAGTACATAGTCATTACATTCCTTGTGTGGAGTTGGCATGCAATAGCAAGCAGAAACACTGAAACGACACCCAGGATTTGGTGACAGATTTATGGCTATGAGCACAGATTAAGATAATTTCCAGAATATCAGGCCCAGATCTCTGGTGGTGTAGGGCTTATATAGGTTAAGCAAACAGGAAGTGCAGAAGCAGAATGGTTTGCCAATGGAATATTGCTTTTTATAATGTGCATCACAGTGACCAGCTATGCATCACAGTGACCAGCCATTTTTAAGAGACAGGAACAACTGGACCTGGATTAGAAACTATTATCCAGGCAACTAAGAAACTGAAATATATTGTTTGGGGAAGGGCAGTTTCTATTACATATCTCCCCCCTTTGAATTTCTCTGACATATCTTTGCTGGGCATACTACATGTAATCTCCTCAGACAAGGCCCAACTAGAAGCAGTAGCATGAGGGCTATCAGTGATCTTAGGATAGGCCCTAGCTAAAGTCCCCAAGACTACACATTTTTCCATCAGGAGTTTGTGGAGTTAATCTGATCTAGGACAGTGTCCAATGTGTCTTAGGCACTCATCAAAACTTGGTCAAGGGGGCTGGGGAGATAGCTCAGTTGAATAAGCACTTGCCTGGCAAGCGCAGGGTCCTGAGTTCAACCCCCGGTACTGAAAAAAAAAAAAAATCTTGGTCAAGTGTTTGATTGGTTGTTCTATTCTCTTGAGGCAACTTCCTGTACATAGCTAGCAGGGGACAGGGAAGCAAAGACAGGGCCAAGTAGCCTGAAAAGACACAATAATGAAGGGGAATAGGTGTAGAGCAATCCTGCGAATGTTGTCCTCAGACTTCAGCTGAGTGATTGGTCCGCATGCATTGCCTCTTCAGAGTCAGTCTCAGAGGAGCTGTCTAGGTAAATTTTTCAGCAGATCTAAACTGGACTTGTGAAACTTATATAGGTCATTAATATGTACCTGGATAGCCGGGCGTGGTGGTCCATGCCTGTAATCCCAGCACTTGGGAGGCCGAGGCAGGAGGATTAGTGTGAATTTGAGACCAGTCTGAGCTACAAAAGTGAGTTCAAGGCCAGTCTGAACTGCAGAGCAAGACCCTGTCTCAAAAAGACACACACACACAAATGTACCTGGCTTATGTATGTGCAGGGATGTATACAGATATGGCTGTTTTTTTAACTGGTTACCAGCTGTTTTTTAAAACTTTATTTCTAGCAGAGCTACTTCCATCCGTAAACAAGGTGTACTCAGCATCTGTCAGAGGTCCATTCTGAGCGCATAGGCACGCTATGCAGGCCACCAAGTCCAGATGTGGTCACGCATGCCTGTAATCCAAGTGCCGGGGAGGCTGAGACAGGAGGGTCATCTCAAGTCCAAGCTGCATAGCAAGACCCTGTGCTGAATAAATAAAGAAGTGAAAGATTTTTTAAAGAAGGAAAATGAGGCCTGTTCTTCCTGAGACTCCCACCGTGTCACCCTTCTCAGCCACTGCAGTTGCTACATGTGGGTGTACTATGCATGATCTTCTCAGACAAGGCCCAACTAGAAGCAGTAATAGAGCAGCAAGTGGTGCCTGCGCAGTCAGACTCAGTCTCAGGTGTGCTTGTCAGCTTTCCTGAGCAGAATATCAGTCCCTATTACGCACATAAGCAAAGGGGGAGGGAGGTACTGGGCGCTCCCAGGGACTGAGAGTCTGAGTAAGCATATATCGGCCAGTTCACCAAGAAATTTTTGGAGTTATTTTTTTTGTAACCAATTTCTACCAGATATTAGCTGGGTATGGAAGGGTACGCCTGTAATCCCAGCACTTGGGAGGCTGAGGCAGGAGGATCTGTGTGAGTTCAAGGCCAGCCTGGGCTACAAAAGTGAGTTCAAGGCCAGCCTGAACTGCACAGTGAGACCCTGTCTCAAAAAAGAAAAAAAAATTTCTACCAGATATTATAGCTCAGCTTTGGTGTCTTTGCAGCAGACAGCTTGGGTATCATTCTGGGAACCTAGGGAGGTGGGCTGTGGGGGCTTCCCCAAACAGGGTAAGCAAGTGTTTGAATCACTGGCCCCTAGAGATTGAGTCCAGGTCAGTTTTGAAGAGGAGCTGGCTGACAGGAGCTAATCTGAGGCAGAAGAGGACATGCTTAGGTCCGGGAAGGTGTACCAATGGGCTGTGGGTGGCAGAAGACTGAGGCAACATACACGAGGGCAATTGCAGCTTCAAGATCTTGAACTGGTCTTACAGGCAGGAGAGGGATACTTTAGCAGTTTAACAGTCTATACTGTTTGTTTGGGGAACCGTGACAGAACCAAATCTGTCACTAGAGCTTCTTTTAAAATAGAAGTCTTAAAAAAAAAAAGTCTTTAGGGCCAGCCAGATAGCTCAGCATAGTAAAGTGCCTGCTTAGGCAGAGCATAGTGGTGGGGTTCAGTCCCCCATGTTCCATGCTGGCCCCACCCTGGGGGCATGCTGAGGTGGCAATTGAGACTGGGTGTGGTGGTGCATGCCTGTAATCCCAGGGCTTTGGGAGGCTGAAAACAGGTGAATCATTACAAGTCTGATCTACGTAGTGAGACCCTGTAGACTCTGTCCTAAAACTAATTAATTAATTGAAATGGGAGTTTTTAATCCCTATGGAAATTGAGTCCAAGTGAGCTGGTCCTTTGTCTCAGGATTTTCCCAGTTGAAGGAGCTTGTAGGAGCAACTCAGAGCAGAGGAAGGCATCTCTTCAGCATTGCTGACAGCACTGAGATCTTGCCCAGGGTGACTCACAGTCTATGAGGCCGATGTTTGACTGGATGCCTGTTTCTGCTATGACACCTGATAGCAGTGGGTGTCCTGGTGAGGCAGCACAGTTGACGGCCAGCCCCAAAGACACTTAGTCTGTACCTCTGGAGGAGAGTTTTCAGAAATTTGGGATTGTGGTTATCTGTCTCAGGCTGATGCAAGCACCATTTTCCTCCCAGGGAACAGTCAAACTTGAAAGTGCAGGGTTAAATGAGAGTGAGGCTGACTGGCTTGGTGAGAAGGCAAGGTCCTCTCAGGCTATAAGTTTGGGCCTGGTAGAAGGGGTGAGAGGCAAGAGTCCCAGCTGCCCTGATGGTGATAACCTTTGACATGGGGAACTTCTGAAGGCAAAGAGTTCTTTTTCCATTGTCTACTAGGAAAGTCACAGTTTGACCTCAACTTTTACAATGACCATGGGCTCTCAGGGGCCCAATTTGATGCAGCTTGGTCTGTCCTATCTGTCCAGACCTGACAGGGCCCAACTGATTTGTCAGGGCTTACAGTCCAATTTTTCCCCAGTCAAAATGTGGAACTTGGAAGGAATTGCTGACAGTCATCTGAAGTGGGCATTAGTCCAGGCGGTCTGACCAGGATAGTACGTGAGCAGAGGGCTTTGGAGGGTGGGCCTCTGAGGCCAAATGTAGGCAACTGCTAGCTAGAACCAGTTCAAATGGCTGGAAGTAGATGAGTTAGGAGCAGGGGGTGAGATTGTTTGTAGCAACTGCCATGGCTGAGAAGGGTGCCAAGGTAGGAGTCTCAGGAAGAATGGACCTCATTTTCTTTTTCTAAAAAATCTTTTACTGAGCCCGGGAGATGGATCAGTGATCTAGGGTGCCTGCTTAGGCAAGCTTAGGCAACCACAGGGACCGCAGTTTGATCCCCAGCACCACATGCTGTGCCAGCCCCACCCCCAGGGCAGGTTGAGCCAGACATAACATAAATAAATAAACTTTGTTAAAAAAAAAATCTTTTACTTCTTTATTTGGTACAAGGTCTTGCTATGCAGCTTGGATTTGAGGTGACCTTCCTGTCCCAGTCTCCCCAGCTCTGGGATCACAAGTGTGTGTGAGACCACGTCTGGACTTGGTGGCCTGCGTGGTGGACCAGAGTTCTGGGGTTGGCACAGCATGTGGTACCAGAGATTGAACCCAGGTTCTTGTGCTTGCCAGGCAGCTGTTTAGACTGACAAGCTATCTCCCCAGCCCATCAAGTTTCTTTTTTTCTTTCAGGTGCAGGGAGTGTTTTTTTCTTTTTCTTTTTCTTTTTTTTTCCTGCAAAACTTTACTCCAGAGGGACTCAGTCCTTCTTGGCAGCTGCCTTCCTCATGGTGGCCAGCACATAGCTCAGCTCCTCACGATTTCTCTTGGTACGGATGTGCATCCCCACTCTTTTCTTGATGAACTTGAGAGCATGTTTGTCCTTGGAGACCTTGAGCAGCTCCATGGCATGCTGCTCATAGGGGGCAAAGCCGCACACCTCCCAGATCTTGTCTGTCCCAAACTTGGTGTGTTCATTTTATTTTATTTTATTTTTATGGCTGGCTGAGCCTGCCCTGGGGGTGGGGCTGGCACAACATGTGGTTCCAGGGATCAAACCACGGTCCCTGCAGTTGCCTGAGCTTTCCTAAACAGGTGCTTTAGACCGCTGAGCCATCTTGCTGGCCCTAAACTTCGTGGGTTTAGTGAGGCATCTGTGATAGTGGCTGTGCCTTGGTTTACTCACATTCTTAGTCACCTTGTGGCCCTTGTTGAGGCTCATGGTGGAGGGCCATGGCCACTGTTCTTCAATGGTTGCTGTGGCAGAAATCTTGTTTCATTTTTAACTCCACAAAATTTCTTTTTTCTGCAGTCAGGGATCATGGGTTTTGACTAATTCACACTTCCCTATCTGTAACTGTGTGAAGTGTACTCATGAGCAAGGGTGCAGCAGACAAAGGATGGGTGCCTTTCAGAGAGAGACTGTCTTAGTTACTTTTACTCGTTGCTGGGACAAATATCTGACACTCAAAATGAAGAAAGGAAAGGTTTATTTAGCT
>PVKN010044532.1:0-10078 GCA_004027915.1 Capromys pilorides
ACACTGGTAGCAGATACACGGAGGGACAAGGGCCCAGGAGATCTGGAAGGTGTAATCGCCAGGGCTTGAGAACAATGTCAAGAATCGGGGCACACGTGGGAACCAAGGCGTCAGCAACAGGGGCGAGCACTGGAGGTGCATGTGTGCTGAAGGCCACAGATGCTGCCCACAGCATCAGATATGGTACGTGGGCAGGCACGCCCGAGGGAGGGCTGGGGGAGGGAACTGCTGGCCTACAGCGAATCGGTCTTCTTGAATCCCCTGCAGCAGGCCTGGGATCTGAAGCCAGCCTTTACGGTCCTGCAGCCCAGATAGTGCTTTTCAAAGAATAAATTGGCAGAGGTGGATCCCCTAATTTGTGAGGAGCTGAGGCCTCTGGATGATTCCCCTCTTAACGCCAGGTTATTGGTATAGTTGTGACCACGTAGGACACTCAGTGACCACTGATTGGGATGACCGTGCCGGCTGGAGGGAGAACTTCAAGAAGGCCGCTTCCAGCAGAGGAATAAGGAAAGAAGGAACGCTCTTCAGCGTCCCAGCCCACCGTTCAGGCAACAATGTTCTGGAAAGGATGATTCACAGTCCACATGTCCACTCAGTGGCCTGCATTACCCCACCCTAGTGAACAAGACCAGAGAATAGGGCTCGGGTAGAAGACAGAGGACAGGCCTGTCCTTGTTAAACCTGACCCCATTTCAACCCACAAGAAGATGCAAGATTTCAGCAGTAGGAGTGTGGAGGGGAGGGAGGAGAAAAGAGTTCAAAGCGCGGCTCTTCTGTTTACCATAGAAGGACCCTGGGTAAGCCACTTTATGATCCCTGGGTCTCAGCTTTCTGCTTCATAAAACAGAGAAGATAAAAGGGGACCCTGCCCACAGGAGGAGAGTTAATGAGTTGACATACAGAACACTTAGAACGATGACTAACACGCAGGAAATGCACCGTACTAACTCCGACTGTTGCAGCTTCTTATCAAATCAGGCCAAGCTCCTTGGCCTCTGACCTCATCCTGCTGCTCCCCCGCCCGGAAAGCCTTTCCACACAGCACCTTCTGAACACGTCAATTTCAGCTCCGCTGTCACCTCCGACCTGTCACCTCTGACCTGTCAAACAAAAACGGCCTTTGGCACAAGAGTGCCCATTTCATTTCTTGAGGGGTCCTACCTGTGGGGGACGTGGCTGAGGAGTCTATGGTTGAACTACGGGGTGGAAGCCAAGGGTTAAACTGTGGGGCAAAGCACACAGGTTTTCTGAGGAGTGAATCGTTAAGCAAGAAGTTTAGATTAGGGAAGCGTGTTGTGTCTGGCCGTTGGCCTTCACCTTTCCTCAAGAAAACTACCTGGCCTTGAGACAGTTCCTTGCCCAAACCATTTTTCTTTTGCTCTTTTCATTTTGGCTAAGCTATTCTAAGTAAAAGCCAGAGAGTTCTTGGCTTTGAAGCTTCTCTTGGGTGTCTCCCTACTTCTGGGCATCTTGGTCCAGACCGCCCGACCAAGCCACTCAGTGACTGAACTTCCAAGCCTGTGTAGGGACCAAATCTGAGTTCTGCTGCTGAGGCCCTGTGTGCCCCAGCCCCAGATGCCTGGCCCTGTGTCTGGGCAGATCACCCAGCACCCACACGGCAACGCTCCCAGCTGCCCGGGTTGGCAGCTCTGCCAAAAGTCAGTTCCTTGGCCAAAGAGCACAGTGCCACCTTCTGATCTCCTTGGGGCTTTGGTCAGACTGCTCATCAGTGTGGGTGTGGCACAAGGTCACCACTGGGCACCAGAGCACGTATTCTCAGGGCAGTGGCAGGCCGACAGAGGGCTCTGACCAAGGACACCTGCCCCTGTCCTTCCTTGGAAACGCAGAATATGTTTGCTGATTTCTGTCAGCTTCCACCTCATTCTTGTGCCTGGGCTCAGGCACCTTGTGCCTGCTGCCTGGTTCAGGAAGTCTTAATCACAGAATGAGCTTCTAGCTCAGCCTTCCCAGCATGCATTGCTCCTTTCTGCTAGCATGAGTTGGTCTTTCCTTCTGAAAACCATCCTCACTTGCCAACTCTCTACCTATAGTTAGAGTGGGGCTGATTCCATGTTTGGCTCCAAAGTGAATGGTGGCCTGGGCTGGCCAGTCAGGGAACTCCATTCTCTTGGGCACAATGTGGAATGGAAGATGGTCATGGGACCTCACCAGGCTAACGAGGGCTCACTCTTAGAGGTTCCCCAGAGCTCGTAGCAATGGGCTGTTAGCAATGACAGCAATGGAACGTGGTAGCCATCTCTACTCTCGTATGGAAAAGTCTGCCTATATAAACTGAGCCTGAATGGATGGGAGAACGGTGAGACTAACTTTGTCCTAATCCTGCTTCATCCTTTGATGTTCCAGGCATGTGATTCAATGAATTTCTTTTTGGCTCATACCCACCTACTTGAGGTGGGCTTCTGTCTCCTGACACTGGAGATTGCTGCTAGCTTATGGCTCTCCCTCCTGGACCCACAGAGAAGCGCTCATGGGCAGGGACCACGTCCCTTCCCCAGCAGGAGTGAGGATGGTGGCTCATCATTGTGGTGTCTCTGTCAGTCCTGCATTTGTCCTGATTGGCCTGGGGCTTCCACTTGTATGGCCTCACCTGCCCCTGAACTCCCTTCACACCCAGCCCTGGTCCCACTCCTGCTCCCTTGGGGTCTCTTTTGTGCCTCCTTCTCCATCTTCCTGTTCCTCTCCTGGGTCTCTTTGAGGCTGGAAGCCCATTAGCCAATCCCGAAACGATCCCACAGCTGCCAAGAATAAGGCCAGGGTTTGCAGCAGGATGCCACACTTATTATTATTATTATTATTATTATTATCATTATCATTATCATTATCATTATTATTGCCTGGTTGGCATGCCCTGGGGTTGGGACTGGTGCAGCATGCTGTGCCAGGGATTGAACTGTGGTCCCTGCAATTGCCTAAGCTTTCCTAAGCAGGCGCTTTAGACCGCTGAACCATCTCATCTCACCGGCCCAGGGTACCACACTTCTGAGGGGCTTCCCTCCCTCTCAGGCTAATGCCTATATTTTATTTTAATTTATTTTATAATTGCAATGGAACAAATATAACATAAAATTACCATTTGAACCTTGTCTAAGTGGACAGTTCCATGACATTTAGCATGTTCACCTCATGGGACCATCATACCGCAAACACTTTCCATCTTGCAAACCTGACCCTGTCCCCGTCACACACCAAGGCCCCCATTCCACCTTCCATAGCCCCTGGAAACCACCGTTCACTTCGCCCTGTGAACTCCCCCATCTAAGACCCTCATGCGAGCGGTGCCACTCTTCCCAGGAGTGTTCATGTCCCAGGAGCACTTTATTTCACTTTCGATGTCTTAGAGTTTCATGTTTAGGGTGTGTTCGTTTCCTTTTTTTGTGAGTGATAGCCCACCGCATGCACGCACGTTTCTTTCATCCACTCACTCATCTGTCTATGGATCCGTGTGGTCGGCGCATTTTGCACATTACCATGAACATGGATTACGATGACCTTTCATGGCCCTCAAGTCAGTTCCTTGGGGTTCGCTCCCAGATGTGGAATTGCTGGATCACGGGATCACTTTATTTTTACTTCCTCCTGATTTTTTGGTGCTGGCAGTGGAACCCAGGGCCTTACGTACACTAGGCAAATGTCACTTTGACTTTTTCAAAGAACCACTATACTTCTTTTCATGTCAGTTCATTGCTTTCCACTCCCACCAGCAGTGAACAGAGTTCTGATTTCTGTGCTTCCTCCCCAACACTTACTGTTTTCTGGTTTTGCTCTTGTTTTTGTTTTTGGCAATAGCGCCCTGAGTGGGTGTGAAGTGGTGCCTTGCCATGGTCTTGATGTTAAGACTTAGAGACGTCTTCATTCGTTTCACTCATCCTTTGGTTTATTCTTCCATTCAGTCAATGTTTCTTCAACATCAATTATAAGTCAGGCTTTGGTCAAAGTGCTATGGATTCATCCATGATGAAGGCAAAACCAACCAAACCAACCAACTAAACCAAACCTCATCTCTGTGGAGCTGCCAGTTGGTCTCTGTATAACACAATTTTTGCCACTGAGGGATTTTGTGAGAATAAAGCAAAATCATTTCTCAGCTCAGCGGAGGCCGAGCGTCATCAGCTCCTTTCCTCACTTCCTTGCCCCACACACTTTGCCTCCTATTCTTTCTCCACTGCCTCCATCACCAGCCGCCATCTTATCTCCTCACCCTTTCCCTTTTTTGTGTGAAGTTCAGTAACCAGTGAGTCTTGTAGCCAAGACCATGTCTAGAGACGATTTCCATCCCTTCCACAGCTCTTCCCCTGAAATAGGAGAAAACATTTTCGAAC
Source organism: Capromys pilorides (assembly GCA_004027915.1). Classification (NCBI taxonomy): domain Eukaryota; kingdom Metazoa; phylum Chordata; class Mammalia; order Rodentia; family Capromyidae; genus Capromys; species Capromys pilorides. The sequence goes on from PVKN010044532.1 coordinate 4,344, forward strand.
GCTCCCCAAGCCTCAGTCGTGAGCCCTGACGTGGAGCGATTACACATCTCGGCCTAAACAGAGCCCCTGTAAGGAAGCTGCCTTTCCCAGGGTGAGCCCTTTTTCTGATACGTTTTGAGGATGTGAACACTTGGCCCTGACCTTGAGCCGCTAAAAAGCCAGGTCACTGTCTCTTCACTTCTGGAAGCTTCTCCCAAAGGAGTGGGAGAGCCTCTTCATAGTGCCCAAGCAAGGCTCCTTATGTCCTTAGGAGGTGAACAGGACCCAGATCAATGTCCCTCTTCTTCTTCAGCTTTCCTTGGGCTCATTTCCACATGTCCAGCTAGAGGACAGGCCTCAGAGGCTGCCAGCATCCCCAGTCCCCCCGAGAGCACATTCCATACTGTCTGGTGAGCTTGGGAGGAGAAATTGGAGTCAGGAGGAAAAACACTGGCAACTGCCAGGCTTGGCCCTCCCCCAGTGGGGTCTCCTCAGGCCTATGTCCCGGTGCCAAGCAGCCCTTACAGATGGGTTCTGTTAGTGTGGGCACCGAGTCACAGGCATTGGGTTCATCACGGGTGGGTGATGGAAGGTGCCCCGAGCCCAGGCTGCCAGCTATAGAAGACATGGAGGCATTCAGGCAGCACCTGGCTTTGAACCTGGGATGGGACAGATAAAAGCCCCCTCAGTGCACTGTTCTACCGAATAGAAGGATCTAGAAAAGTATAAACATCCATGGGGAAAGCAGAAAGATGCATCCCTAGCCATGCATGGTGGTGCACGCCTGTGAGTCACAGTACTCCGGGAGGCTGAAACCGCAGGATCACGAACTTGAGCCCACCCTGGCCAATTTAGGGAGAACTTGCATCAAAATGAAAAATATATGTGTTAAAAAGCAGGGGGTGTAGCTCAGTGTGAAGATTCTGGGTCAGTCCCCAGTATCACAATGAAAAAAATTCTTTCCCTAGTAAAAATAGGGGAAAGGACATGAGCCAGGACACCCCTCCCCCCAGGCTCTTCCTAATGACCTGACTCCTCCACCAGTGTCCTGTGGCTGGCCTCCAGCACAGCCCTTTGGCTGCCCATCCCTGGGACGGGAGCCTCCCGCCTTCTGCCCAGCAAAACTGTGCTCATTCCGCGTCTCACTGGCAGAGCCAGCGCTGTCCTCGGAGCTGATCGTATCTGCTAGGTAGATGTGTGGCGAGGACGCGTCCTCCGGCTGCGCTGCCAGTGACTCGCAGCTCTGTCCTGACATGCTGACATGGCCCCTAATTAGTTTAGGAGATTAGAAAGTGGGCAGAATGACAAGACCTTCTTAGCATGCAGTGGAACCTCTCTCCTTGGCTGATCCAGAAGGGCAGAGAGGAAACAGGACAGGACTTTCTCAGCGGGCGGGCGCAGCCATCACATGGGTCCCACTCCGTCTAAGCACGCACACTGTGCTGACAGGCGCCAAAGTAGGAGGCAAGCTGTTGAGAGTGAGGAGAGCTTAGCCTGAAGCCCCAGGGTCTTCAGGGAACAGGGCCACCATGAGTGAGTCCAGACACAAGAAGCCCTGACAGAGAGGGAGCACAAAGAGGAATGGGTGTGGCAATGTCACCAGGTTCTCTCAGCACCTCTTTGTCATTAGGCTCGTCGGTCTCCTCACTGCATGACATACAGTGTTCCTACAATTCACAGACCACATCCGGCCCTTTGTGAGATCCACAGCAGAGCTCACTGCCAGCGTTTCCAGGCAGTGTTTATCTTGCTCGGCCCCACACCACCCAGGATGAGTGGTCACCCTACGCATGAGCAAGTCACCTCACGCCTCTTTATCTCAGACTCTTCATTCATCTGAGGTACACCCAGCTCCAAAGGGATGTTGCTGCGCAGATTAAGTTCGCTGGCCCAGGTACTCAGAAGACTGCCAGGCACATTACTGAAATGCATTAGCTGTGCGCTGTTGCTTTCATCATTGTTTGCCCCCATTGAAATGCTTAGTCATGACAACATACAGAGGATTTCTGTCTTTGGAGTTCACATCTGCCCCATGAGAAGTTAGCCTGTAACATGCCACTCTACTCTTTAACAAGCGAGGTGATTTCTAACTAAGACTCATTATGGCTTTGAAACTCCTGGATCTAGCCATGCCTGCAATCCTTTCCTGTGCATTTCAACAACAACAAAAAAAGTTCTTCCCTTGTCTTCTAAGTCAGTTTGCTTGAATCCTGACCACATTACATATAGTAAATGCCAGCTTAACAAGAAATCATAGGAGCTGTCAAGAAAAAGAGAGAGGGCCGGCCTGATAGCTCAACAGACTAAAGTGCCTGCTCTGGCAGAGCGCAGCAGCCAGGGTTGGATCCCTGGTATGCAGTGCTGGCCCCAGCCCCCGGCGCACCCTGAGATGGCAATTGAGCCTGGGTGTGGTGGTGCGCACCTATAATCCCAGCGCTTGGGAGGCTGAAAACAGGAGAATCACTTTAAGTCCAATCTGTGCAGTAAGACCCTATAAGCCCTGTCCTAAATGCAGAAAAAAAGAGAGAATAGAGTGAAAAATGGAAACAAAACTTTTGTAAATAAAGAGAAGAGGCACCAAAGGAGGAGAAATGGAAAAAAGGAAGCAAGATATGCCACAAACAGGTGCAAATTCCCTATGATGATTATTATCACAATATACACCTAAAATGTACCTACAAAGTAAAATAACAAGGAATAAAATATAAAATGTTGAAACCTCCACCACCAATGACAAAATAAACTGGCAAGGGAATGGGAAAAGTGGAAAACAAAAAACAACACAAAACCTTTAAACTACAGATCCTTAAATTCCACCCCCTCCCACCAAGCCTTACCACAAAATACTGTATCTCCATCCTCACTTGCCAGTGCTTTAAACAGGGCCTCTGGATACCTAAAAATGAGCGAACCATGGACAACAGGTATCTCATATGTTAGGTCTGATATTTCCCGGTCTCTAGCTTAGCAAACACCAGCAAGGCGCAGATGGGTTGCCGTCTGCTTTGGAGACCTCCCCCAAGAACCGCGGCTCTGTCCGGGCTATGAAAGGGGTGTCTTTGTGAAGCCTATCTTTCCTTCCCACCTTGGATTTGGGGAGGCCTGCTATCTAGGCTGCTTTGTGAACACACCTACAGGCAAAGAAAACACAAAACCCAGCGCATTCTGAAGCCACACAGCCACCCCGACCTCCCCACCCCAGAGATTCAGCCAGGAAAGGGCAGGTTTACTCAATGCAGACCTCTGTGAAGCCCGTGGAGATGGGGCCTCTTATCGACAGCCTCAAGAACTTATTTGGATATGAATGTGGGTTTCAACCCAAGAGAAAAAAATTATAAACATCCCTGGAAATAAAATTCCCATTCATACTCGAAGTTTACATTTCTAACATTATTTCCATTTGCCCTGTCAAAGCTGGCGTGAGGAAGAGAAAAATGGCGTGAAGGTCAGAACTCAGTCTGTTCTGCAACTTTACAGGCAGGCTCGGTGCTGGATACCACTTTTAAAGGGAGGGGACCCTGGCCACTCCCCTCTGCAGAAACCTAACTGGACAGCCAAGACACACCCAGATGGGAGCAAGGCCAGGAGGACCATGTTTCTCCCTGGTACTGGGGATTAAATCCAGGGACCATTTTTTCTTCCTTTCTTTTTCTTTTTCTTTTTTTGTTTTGTTTTGTTTTGTTTTGTTTTGTTTTTTGAAACCAGGGATCAAACTCAGGACTTTGCACTTGCCAGGGCACTGGTGCCCCTGAGCTATCTCCCCGGACCCTTTCTTCCTTTCTTTTTTAAGGGAAATTCAACTAATACTTTCAGAGACACCAGTTTCACGTGTGTGACTCAGTATCATCTTTTTTTTAAAAAAATGTATTTAATACATGGTCTACAGGGTCTCACTACATGGATTGGACTCATAGTGATTCTCCTGTTTTCAGCCTCCCAAGTGCTGGGATTACAGGCGTGTTCCACCATGCCCAGTCTCAATCATCCTCTCAGTGCTTACCTCGGGTGGGGTTGGCGCAGCAGGCCAGGGGTGAAATCCTGGTCCCTGCATCTGCCTAAGCAGGCACTTTAATCTGCTGAGCTATCTGGCCGGCCCTCAGTATCATCTTAAGAAGCTACTGCCTACAGCTAAGATGATCTTTGGGTCGGCTCTGAGTTGTAATGTATGTGTAACTCTGTATAAACACTCCACAAATCAAGATATGTACAGAGTTCTGTGTGAGGCTCTCTCCCCAAAAGAAAAAACACCACCCTTAAAAGTCACCTCACCCCCCCCCACACACACTCCCCATAATGCCATCGCACTCTCTGTTACTATGGCATCTTTCATTTTTCTTTCAAGTCATATAAACAGAATTGTATAGAGTGTATCTTTGAAACTGTTTTCTTTCATTCAACACGACGCCTTCCAGATTCAAAGCAGTCGCTGTGTTATGGGAAGTCCTCATTTTTGTGTGGCTGGGAAGAGCCAGGTTGGAGAAGACAGTGCTGATAGCTTAGCCGTGTGCTTAGCCATATCCGACCACTGGACAGCAAGTGGCTTCCGCATTGCAGCCGTTCTGTACCAAGAGAGCTGCTACAGTCATTTGAGTTCAGGTTTTTGTGCAAACATAAGTTTTCTTTTCACAGGAACAAACACCCAGGAATGGAATTCTTAGGTCATCTGGCCAATGTATGTGTAGCTTTATAAGAAGCGGCCAGAAGGGCCTGCAGACTGAATGCACCATTTGGGATTCCCAAAAGCAGCGCATGAATTTCATTGACTCCCTGACCTTCAGTCCTTGGAATTACTGGGTTTTGCATTACAGCTATTCTAAGAGATGGGAAGTAGTGTCCCATGGTAGCTTTAATTTGTGTTTCCCTAATGGCTAATGATACAGAAAAATTTATCCTGTGCAAAAATTCCCACCTGCATGGCCTGGCGAAGAGTCAGTGCCAGTCCTTGCCAATTCTTTAATTGGGTTCTTTGCTTTCCTGCTGTTCAAGTTCAAGGATTCTTTAGACGTTCTGGCTATAAAACCTCTATCGAAGATGGGATTCTTGAATATTTTCTGCCAGCAGGTAACCTGGAGTTGTTTTTATAAAGTGTTTTGTAGTCCCATTTTTTAGATAATAAAAGTTTTTAATTTTTATGAAGTCAATTTTATCAGTTTTTTCTCAATCAGTTTAAGGATTGTGTTTTCTTGGATTTGCATTATGTCTGAAAACCTTTTTCTTAACCACTGATCACAAAGATTTTTTTCCCATTGTTTGCTTAGACTCTGTTTTTTGCATAAGTGTGCATAATCGCTTATTACAGGATTGTGGTTTTTTTTTCCAAGAACTGCTTTAAAGTCAATGTCAGAAAATTGCCATGTCTGTGTTATTTCTAGGCTGGTGTCTGTTCATTGTCTTTTTCTATGATTTTGGGAATTTTCTGGTCCTCTAGCTATCAATGGATTTTGTACCTTACCCTGGATATTTTATATATTATTTCATGAGACCAAATCATGTTCGAGCCTTGCCTGCCAATGCCATGGAGCGGCCTTGTGTAAGGACTGAAGCAAGGACGCCCACTATCTCCCTCTGACTGCTAGAGGCTCCCTTTCTAGACCTGGAGTCCTGCATGAGACCCTAAAGGTTCTCTGGGATTTCTCAGCGCTTTTTCTGTCTCTCCCTTGGTACCCACTTCTAGGTTTGAGGATCAGGTCCCCTGAGAACAACGTGGTGCCAACTCCCCCCAGGACTGGTGCTGCTTCCAGCCCAGCCCTCTTCTC
>PVKN010044533.1:0-10053 GCA_004027915.1 Capromys pilorides
CCGAGCAGGCCTAACGGCACACAGCAGGCGCCCACAGGATTCGGCTGGATGCCTGAGTGGGTGTGCTGTGACCAGCGGCCCTGCCCCAGGCTACGGATCACTAGGCCGTGACACTCGGGTCACCTGGGAACAAGCCAAAGGTTCCCAGGCACCTGACCACATGGAGCAAGGCGCCCAGTCCAGCCAGGATCTGCACACAAAGGCAGGTGCTTCAGCTCGGCTCCTAAACGGCCAGCAAGAGCTCACAGCCGGGCAGGAAGCCGGCGCTGCCTCTGAGTCGCCCCTGCCCACGAACGCATGTCCATCCGCTCTCCTGCCTCTAGACCAAGGGCAGTGACGGCCCTAACAGACACAACAGGAAACCCTGTGCACGTCCAGAGCCCACGTGATGACCTCCGCACACACCTCCCCACGTGGGCGTGGCCTCCTCAGCCTGGCCCTGCCCCGGCCATCACTCTGCCCCTCCTGGAACCTGTGCCAGACCATGCCACTCTTTAACTGAGGCCCTGGTGCTGGGTCTAGGCGATCCACCCTCCTCTCGCTGCCCCAGGGCCTCGCACTGTCTGCACGCGCCTCACCTGCCCAGCTCATTAAGTGCCCCCTTCGCTCGGTCACTCCCATCCCACTTCTGGCTCAGCTTCTTTTTCTAACAAACTTTTTTTTTTTTTGGGGGGGGAGGGTTGGTGTGGTGCGAGTGTGTCTGTCTGTCTGTGTGTCGTAGTAGATTTTTAAAAAAACTTTTATTTATGTCATGGCCAGCTCAGCCTGCCCTGCGGTTGGGGCTGGCGCAGCATGTGGTGCCAGGGATCGAACTGCAGTCCCTGTAGTTGCCTAAGCTTGCCTAAGTAGGTGCTTTAGACTGCTGAGCTATCTTGCCAGCCCCTGGCTCAGCTTTTATGTTCTACAAAACACACACACACACACACGGGCTGATGGTCCCACAGAACCTGGACAAGTGTAAGACTCCGTGGTGTCTTCAGCTCAGGGATGGAGGTCCCTGGTGAACCCTGGAATGAGGGCGCACTGCCTATGGGCTGCACAGCGCTGAGGTCAACCCCAGGCCCCGTGCCTGCCAGGCAAGCGCTCTGCCGCGGAGCCGTGTACCCAGACCTGTGACCCAGATCCCCTGGCACTGAGCCCTGCCGTGGACTAGCTGTGCTGGAGGCTGAGGCGGCAGGAGCTGCTACAGGCACAGGTGGCTCTGCCCATGGCCGCCTCCAGCAGGAGGACAGCGGGCACCCTGCATGAGACCCACTGCCAAGCCCCACATTCCACTGCCATCCAGATGGGCCCAGGCTCCAGCAGCTGCACACAGCTCTGACCATGTTGGCCGGGCTGTGAGCTGCAATGGAGCCAAGGCAGGAAATGGCCTGGGATCAGTGGCATAGGACGGTGGGGGTCCCACGGGTGCACATGCTTGCCAAGAAGCAATGCAGGCCCTCGCTGGGGGCATAGCCCCTGCCCTTGTCCTTCCCGCTGGGGCTTTTGGTTTACATTTAACACAGAACCCTCTCTGTCCATTTAGAATTTTGCCATCCAGCATCGGCAACCACGTGGTTTCGGCATCCACAGACGCACTTACCATCCTTCGTGTTGTCAAAGACGACCACAGAAACGTTGGTGGAAGGGTTCCTGGGCTTGGCCACGTGGAAGAGGTCACTGGCCATGCGGAAGGCAGGGTGCAGGCCTGGCAGGTCCTTCAGGGAGCTGTTGGCAGGCAGCGCGGGGTCCAGGACCAGCATGGGCACCTTGACACAGTGGGTGAGCAGGCACTCGAGCGGCTTCTCGCTGCGGGGACACGTGTGTGACACGCGTGCAGTACAGCCCTGAATACCGGGACCCACCACCACACCTTGCTCCCACAGCTGAGCTGGACCACGCTTTTCTGTAGGCTGTTCTCTAAATCACAGTGCTTCAGGATACAGATATTTTATCTCAAATACATAGCCAGTTAAGATCTGGGTGTGGTGCCGTCCATCTGTGAAGCCCACACCCTGGAGGCTGAGGCAGAAGGATTGCCACAAGTTCAAGATTAGCCTAGGCTTTGGGGCAATGAAGTCTGCGGCTGGGTGCGGGCAGTGACACAGAGCCTCACATGCCCAGGGACAGGGGACGTCGGCTGGCCTCTGCCTTCGGCCCCTCTCCAACTGAGCTCAAGCCTTACCTTTTCTTCGTGGGTTCTGTCGTGTTCTTGCCCAGGATTTCTCTATGCAAAGAAAAGCAGAGCTCATGAACACTTGTGCCCAGTGCTGGCCCAACCAACCCGGACGCCACACTGGAACTAAGTAAAGCACATCAGTCCCGTGTCGCCGTGACCACCACGGTTCTAAGGCAGGAGCTCCAGCGTAGGTGAGGAGCCAGGGGAAGTCACCACTGCACCCCGGGGCACCCCTGGCCCTCAACATGGAATCTGCTGCAGAACGAGGTGCCTAAGCCCTGGACTGGGTGCCCGCCCACGCTGACCCAGAAGGGGTGCAGAATCCCTGCAAAGGCTCTTGGGACACCAGCAGCAGGAGACAGCAGTGAGACAGGTAGGTGTCTAGGGAAATCAGCATTTGAAAAATGAAAACCTGGGCATGAGGTGCACGCCTGTCTTCCCAGCACTTGGGAGGCTGAGGCGGGAGGATCTCCTCCAGTCTGAACCAGCCTGAGCTACCCGGCAAGACTCTGTCTCAAAGAACATGAAACAAAACACAGTGCGCCTCACCTCATGGCCTTCTGCTCCTCCTCCAGCTGCTCTCGGACCTGCTGCAGCTCCCTGAGGAGCTCCAGGTCGGTGCCGTTCACCCAGGTGTACACCACGTCGATGGGCACCGGCAGGCACAACCTAGGGCAGTGGCCAGGAACCGTTTAGCGCTCTGAGGACACCAGCAGCCCACGTGGGAGAGGTCAGAAGGGTCAGGAAGGGGACCAGCTCTGTCATGTCACGTCTGTAGCAAGTGTCGCACCTGCGGGGGCTGACACCTGCCAGAAACCGATCCTCAGCAAACAAGCTAGGCGCAAGCTCTGCAGTTGGGCTTGAGCCTTCAGACCAAGGTCTCTCCAGCGGACACCCTGTGTGCCCCAGGGCGGACAGGTGACCAATGACCTCTACTGGCACCAATGTGGGGAGCTAGGACTGCATAAATAAAATGGGAGAGGGTTGATTTTTGCAGTTTAAGTAACAAAGAAGAATCTAAGTGGCTGGGCGTGGTGGCACATGCCTGTAATCCCAGCACATGGGAGGCTGAGGCAGGAGGATTGGTGTGAGTTCAAGACGAGCCTGGGCTACAAAAGTGAGCTCAAGGCCAGCCTGAATTGCACAGCGAGACCCTGTCTCAAAAAGACCAAAAAAAAAAAAAAAGAATCTGAGGCAAAAATTCACCAAGAGCAGTGCCTAGCTAGGCATGGCAGTGGGTGTGGTGGCACCCACCAGTAATCTCAGCACTCAGGGGGCTGAGGCAGGAGGACTGCAAGATCCAGCCAGCTTAGTGACTTAGCAAGACTGTGTCTCAGAATACAAAAGAATACAGTGGTGCAGCTCAGCACCTAAACATTCAGGAGGCTGAGGCAGGATCACCAGTGCAAGGTCAGCCCGGACTACACAGCAAGACCTTGTCTGAAATAAATATATAAATCATTAAAAAGGGTTAGGGGAGCTGGGCGTGGTGCCATGCACCTGTGATCCCAGCCCTGAGAGGCTGAGGCAGGAGAACAGTTGTGAGTGTGAAACCAGCCTGGACTACAAGCCCAGCCTGAGCTGCACAGAGAGATCCTGTCTCAAGAAGTCAAAAAATAAAAATAAAAAGGATCAGGGCTGGGGCTCAGAGGTCAGGGTCCAGGCCTCACCAGTGATCCTAGGACTGGAAGAAAACCTTCTGTCTGTAAACCACCTGGTTCACAAGCAGAGGCGCGGGGCAAAATTTTGTTTTTGTTTGCAAACTCTGCGTCAGATGAAGAACCACCTAGGTCTGCACACCAAGGGACCGCCACATTGCTTCCAAGACACGTAAGTGAGCATGTGTAGAAAGAAAGAAAAAGAGCAGAGACATTCAATCTGCACGGGAAGAAGATGGGGAGAGACAGGGTTGTGCCGAGGCCCAGCTGCACAGCAGGAAAACCCCAAGGGCATGACACAAAAGGGACCCAAGAGCTGCCCCAGGGCCACCTGGAGACCCAGGCTGCCACGGGCCATGGGCATGGTGAGCCCGGGGGCTGGTGCATGGGTAGCAGCGCTGCCAGCAGCTGCCCAGGTCGCCTCTGACCCAGCACTGCACAGCTGGGCCGTGCGCCAGGCCTGCACCTGCTGGAGCTCAGCACACAGGGCCTGGGGTTTCCCAAAGCAAGGTCTGCCCATCCATCGGCAGGGTCCCCACAGGACCTTCACTGGGGGAAGGCCCTGCACCATCCGGGACGGACCAGCCCCACCTCACTATCAGGGCAGACAAGGACACCCCCACGCAGAGCTCACCGGCTCTGGAAGGACTTCCCGGCGACATTGTCCCGGTAAGAGTCAAACAGGACGTGGTACTGGTCCCGGCTCCACTCCAGCACTACCTAGGACAGAAGAAGAGCAGAGAGGAGCCAAGCGTGTAGCTTCTGTTGTAATCTAAGGCCTGATGAAGGAGCCGGGTGTGGTGACACAGGCCTGTCACGCCCTTACGGTTGTGTCTGGTTGTCTCCCCAAAGCCTCATACAGTCACAGGGCAGGGACTTATAGAGTCTGAGACTAACTCATGATCCACTGGGATTATGTATGTATTTTAGTACTGTTGGGACTATGGGTGTGGTCAGAGGTGGCTATCCTGAGGTAAAAAGCCTGAATGTAATATAACAGAGGCAGAAAAACAGACTCTCTGTTGCCCTGGTTGGTCGGTTGCCTCTGTTCCAACTGTTCCGCCGCCATGAACTGCTGCTCTCTGCCCTGTGCCACTCTGCCTTGGAGCCGCCTGAGTATGGACTGAAACCTCCAGTAACCGTGAGCTAAATACACCTTTCCTTCCCTCATTTTGAATGTTAGGTATTTGTCCCAGCATCAAGATAAGACTAAGAAACATCCCAAACAGGAGAGGCTGAGACAGGAGGGTTCCTGCACTGGGGGCCAGCCTGGGCAGCTCAGTTGAGTTCAAGGGCAGAATGGACCACACAGAGAGACCACCCCTCAAATACCCAAAAGAGTAAATAAGTAAGAGGCTCCCCATCACGACTCCCCAGGAGCAGAAAGGCTGGTCCCAGTGCCCCTGGGGCAGCCCCCATCACCGAGGCTCCCAGATCTCAAGGCATCCACACATGAACCCCCGTTTCTCAAGTCTGCTATCCCTATTAGTGCCTCATGATCAGGCCATGCACACAGTGAGACAAATGTCCCCCGCACCCCAGGCCACGACTCCTCCGGGTCATTTCTCCCCCAGCGCCCAGCCCTGCCCCTGAGACGGGAATCTCACTACGGAGCCCAGGCTGGTCCTCCTGCCTCGGCCTCCCTCCCGGGTACTAAAGCCACCCTTTCCAGCGCAGCAGGCCTAGAGGCCAGCCCCCCTCACAGCTACCTCTCCGATCAGGGGGTGGGATGCTGGGGAGGGGCTGGGAGAGGGGACCCCATGGGGGCTGAGCCCTGGCCCTGGGGGTCACACCTGGCCCGTCAGCTGGCTGTGAGGTCAGGCAATGACCTCGGTGCCACCAGAGGGCTCTGGAGGCCGCAGACCAGCAGCTCGAGTCCCCTGATTACCCCCTCGAGGACGTGCTGGAGGTGCATAGCTGAGACACCTACTGCCACCGGACCTCCAGGTGCCCAGCAGGGTTAGTCACAGAGGCAACAGGAGGGCCGGGCCCGAGGTCCCTGTGGCACCTTCGTGACAGCAAGCGCGGCTGAGCACTTCTGCAGCTCAGCTTCCACCTCTGGGACTACAGTGGCATCAGCCGGTCACAAGGTCGGGACCTCCCCCACCCACCCCGCTGACCTCGTCCTTCCCCGCTCCGGCACCCACCGGGAGCAGCAGCGCACGCAGGCTGTGTTTCTGCTGCCAGCTGGGAACTGCACCTCCTACTTTTACTACGCAGCCCAGGTGGGTCTTGAACTCACCCAGTCCTCCTGCCTTAGCCTCCCGTAGCGCGGGGATGCAGGGGTGTGCCACCGCGCCTGGCCAGTGTGTCGGGTTTCATGTCTGCCTCACAGAACCCTACCCAGCCTCCGACTGTCGGTCCTATAGGTTTTGTGCAGTAGCAGTCAGGGGCTGCAAAAACAGCTCAGTGGTCTAAGGGGTGGTCTGGCCTGACAAGCGCAAGGACTGGGTTCGATCCCCGGCACAACGTGCTGTGCTGGCCCAGCCTCCGTGCTGCAGAGAGAGACCCTGTACCAAACATAAATTTAAATTTAAAAAAAAAAATAGCAGTCAGGGAACCCGCACACTTCCTCTACAGCAGACTGAGCTCGCCCACACTCACTTTGGGGAGCCCCTGCCCCCCACATTGTCCAGTGACATGTTCTCTCTGACCAGTGCAGCTGACTTCTGGGCATCCTTCACAGCACCCAAGTCCGGCCATGGCAACAAGCCCACCCCTCCGCCTCCTACACCATGGGTGAGGACATATCCCCCCCCCCCCAGCCGGTGCCCTCTGTACCCCTAGGTGTGAAGACCACACTGGAAGCTGAGGCAGGAGAGTCACAGGGAGCCCAAGGCCAGCCTAAAAATGCAGTGAGAGCCTGTCTCAAAAAAGCCTACATAAATGCAAACAAAGAAGGCCACGCAGCGCCAGCCCAAGCACAGGGCATGTCTCGCAGGCCCAGTGCGACCCGGCCTGTGACACTCCTGCCGGCTCACTTTCTCCTGCCTGTGCCACGCTGTGTGAATCACACGCCGCTGCCCGTCACTCTGGAAGACTTGGCTCAGGGTCACGCGATGAGACAGCTGCTTTCACAGGAGGAACAAGAAGAGACGAGAGGCCCTGTGTGCAACAGTCACGGGGTGACACCAGGTTGGCACCCCCCCTCAGGCAGGGCAGGGTGCAGAGGAGACGGACGGGCTCCCTGCTGTAGTCGATGGTCCAGGGTGCAGCACAGGCCACCACGGGGCTTCCCACCGACCCCAGACAGGGATACGGGTCGGCTGCCGGAAGGGCCTCCTGCTTTGGCCTCCTGAGCCCGGCCTGGGCTGGTATTGAGCTCCCTCTGTGGGCACTGAAAGGCTCTCGCTGCGCAGCGCAGGCCAGAACTCCCTGCTCCTGCCGCTGCGCTTACAGGTGTAGCCATCAGGCCAGATTCTGGCTTGCAGTTTTAAAACATTATCTCTTTGACCAAGAAATTTTTCCTTTCTCTTCAAAAAGAAATCACAAAACAGATCAGAGGGGCAGCCCTGACACAGGGCACCGGGGATGCTGGGTCGTAATCCCTAGGGACAGGCGGGTCTCCCTCCTCCACCCCATCCGGTGGACTCACAGGAACATACTCGAGATAAGGCTGAGATAAGGCACCGGAGCTAATCTCACACAAACACCTCGGCTGCTTCTCCAAAACCGCGCAGAGCAGCTCACTGCCGAGCCCAGCCCCCGGTCCTTGTCCTCACTCCATCCACAGAAGGATCTCAGCCCAGAAGACCGCGCCCAGCGGGAGGCTGAGTAGGAGCCCCTACTCAGGGAGTTCAAGGTCACTGTGGCCTGCACAGAGAAACCCGGACTCATTCCTCCTCTCCTCAAAGAAAACTCAAAATGAGACAGAGACAGAGGAGCCAAAGGGCAGCGCCGCCTGCAAGAGAGGGTCTGCGGCGACCTGACTTCCTGCGCACGGTGATTTGGGGTCCTCGTGTGCCTACTGAGTCCTGTACACGCGCGAGCCCTAGGGACGGGTCCCCACACAGCCACGGGCGGCACCGAGCCCTGCAGAGCCCGTGCAGACGCCCATCTCGGCCCGGCGGCCTCCTCCTCTCCGGGGTCTGCATCGCCCACAGTGGGAAGAGTCACAGATCCGCGGGAAAAGCCCGAGCTTCGAGGAGAAGACAGCACAGCCTTGTATGTGAACGGCTCAACTAAACAACGACGCCCCTGACGTCACTTCTGGCTCAGAAGCCTTAAAATACACACCCCAGCCTGGCGGGGTGGCGCGCACCTGTCCTGCCCGGGGTCGGGAGGCCGAGGCAGGAGGCTCGCCTAGCTCAAGGCTGGCCTGAACTGCACAGTGAGACCTTGCCTCAAAACACACATACATATGTACATATACACATATATACATACATGCATACATACATACATACATACATGCGGGCCACATGAAGATTAAAAAAGAGGCGGCAGGAGGCCGGCTTGCGCGGAGAGCTCTCACACCCGCGCTCCGGCGTCAGAGGCAGCCACCTGCCGCCGCGTGTCGGCGCCCCGCCTCGCGCGTCCGGACCCCCGCGCACCCCCGCGGGCGGCCGCACACCTCCAGGGCCACCCTGGGGGCGCGCGGCGGACTCCTCCGCGCCTGGTCCGGACGCCGCCCGCGGCACTAGCCAGGCGGGCAGGGCGACAGCAGCGGGACCGCGAGAGGCCGGGGCGCGGGTCGGGGTGGCCCGCAGGTTCGCTCGAGCCCCGGCTGTCCCGTGCGGTCGCCCGGCGCGGGCACTGCGCGCTCACCTCTCCAAACTGGAAGGCGGAGACGATGGTGACCACGACGCCCACGAAGCCGACGTAGAGCCCGTAGCGGTGCGACAGGCAGGTGTAGGTCTGCCGCTGCAGCAGCTTCAGCAGCATCGCCCCGCGCCGCCGCCGCCGCCGCCGCCGCCGCCGCTTCCGGGAGCCGGGCCCACGCCCTCGCCCGGCGGCGCCGCCAACCGGGCCCGCGGCGCTGCGCGGGGCGGCGGCGGCGGCAGGGCGCAGCGCCCCCCGGAGGGCGCAGGCGCCGGGAGCCTCGGGCCTCCGTCTGCGCGTGCGCGGCCGCGGCGCGGCGCACCCTGAAGAGCAGAAAAGCGAGCTCGGCAACGAGGCCTCCCGCGTGAGCCTGCGCCTGCGCGGCGGCGGCGACCGTGGGGCACAGCGCCCCCTGGAGGCCGGAGGAGCGAGCGCAGGGACGAGCTCTCTGGTCTGCGCGTGCGCGGCGGGCTCGGAGCCGGTCCAGATCCGCGTCCCGGCTGGAGCGTCTGCGCCACAGTCAGAACCGCGGCGCAGGAAAGCCCCGGCGCGGGAGCTGCTTTCGGGCCGGGGATGTAGCTCAGTGGCGCAGCGCCTGCCTAGTAAGCGCGAGGCCTAGAGTTCGGTTCCCGGTACCAAAAAACAAAATAGTGAAAAGACCAAAAAAAGTCCCTTTGGAAAAAAGAAAAAAAAAACAAAACTTTTTGAGCAACGGATCACAAATTAGGGGGTTTCACCAATTTTTCTAAGAGAATACGCTATATGGAGTTCTTCCCTCCACCCCTGAAATATTTCTGGCATTGGGTTATGTACCAGAAGTGAACTTTGTTTATTCTTTCATTCAATATGTATTTTTGTTCTGCTTTGTTTTTGTCATTTTATTTTATTATGGTCGGCTCAGCCTGCCCTGCGGTGGGAGCTGGCGCAGCATGTGGTGCTGGGGGTTGAACCTCGGTCCCTGAGGTTGCCTAAGCTTTCCTAGGCAGGCGCTTTAGACCACTGAGCCATCTCGCCAGCCCTCTGCTTTGGTTATTTATTGAAGCTTTTTTCTTTTAGAGATAAGGTCTCACTAAGTAGCCCCAGCTGGCCTTGAACTCCCTGCGATCCTCCTGCCTCAGCCTCCCCAATGCTGAGATTACAGGCAAGTGCCACCGCCCACTCAGTGTGCCTTTATTACGGACCCGTGCGCCAAATAATGGGCACGGGTCCCGAGGTCGCCCCCGTCCCATCCTGGCCTGTGCAAAGCCGGGCGCTGGCATGAACGGCACCTTTGAGGCGCCGTCTACGTCTTTGGTGTGATTAGTGCGGTCGATACCGTGCTTCAGCGACAAGGAAAACCCAAGATGCTAAGCGGAGACGCGCGGTGCAGTGCCTGGCCCGGCCTGGTGCTCAGGGTCCCATGTGCAGCAGGAAGCGGGCCTGGTCGCCACTCCAGGGAGCCGCGGAGACACGCACCTGCCAAACGCTGCATGCAGA
>PVKN010044534.1:0-10076 GCA_004027915.1 Capromys pilorides
AAGCTTTGGAAGCCTCCACTTACACAGAAAGCTGTGCCTTCTTCCCAGCCATGCACAGTCATCAGCCCTGTCAGAGTAGCTCTCCGGTGCTGCGAGTTATGGAAATGCTTTCAAAGTTATGGAAATGCAGAAAAAGAGAAGCATTCAGGTCTGGCCAGGAGTCACAGTCCTAACTTGCTTTGATCCAAAGGAACAGCATATACTCTTAGTCCAGATGCTCTGTCTCAAAAGGACAGCACTGGGACAAGCATGTAAAACTCTGTGGCCCCACCAATGGGACACAGATGGGGTTGGCCCAGTGCTCCCAGGGCCTACTGTTGTTGCTAAGTTTTGTTGGACACACAGTGCCCATTCTTCTGTCCTGTTCTTGACTATTCTCCTGCTCCAGTGGCAAAGTGAGACTTTAGTGACGGACACTCCTTGTCCTCAGAGGCTGAGGCTCTTGCTGCCCTGTTGACTTCTGACCTAGGGTATTGCTCCAGCCCCACAGCCTCCCCTCATCCTTGCTTTCTTCTTTCTGCTCCTCTCAGCTTTTACCAGCACCAAGTGCTTCCTGTCACAAGTGCTTATCTTCCTCAGCTTTTCTACAGATGGAATCATAAGTCTGCAGGCTTTGTGCCCAGTTCCTTCCTATGAGACAGTGCCCACCTGAGCTGCCTGCTGGCATTAGTTGTTCACTTGTTAATGAGTAGAACCTCTTGTGTGCTGAGCTGCAGCCTCCAAATCCACCCCTGAGGGACACAGGTCACTGTTAGAAATAACACCACTGTGATGGTGCGACAGCACTTACAGGGGGCCAGAAATGGATGACCAGGAGGACAGGTGTGGATAGCTGGCTTTAATTCCATCTCCAGAGCAGCTGCACTTACTTGTCTGTAGGTTGGAAACCCCAGGTGCTCACAATGGGGGACACTAGGTCCTGCCTGAGTTGCTAAGTTCAGTCTTCAGCAACTGGGAGTAGTCTCCCTCTGTGGCTTGCTTGGGTCCCTGTTTGGCAGTGATGTTGACCTCCATGTGTCATTGGCTATCCCTGCTATCATTCATGAATGCCTGCTGTTCCTCCCCAGGCCTCGTTTTCCAAGGGTTCCATCTCCTCCTAGTGCTTAGGGCTGGAGACCCACTGTTTGAGGACTGGCTGAGGAGGCCCACCACAGAACCTGCCAGGGAGCTAGGCCAGAGGCCCTGCTCTCCAGTGGGAACTGAGGCACTCAATCCTGACTGAAATCCAGGCGCTCAGAAGGAGGGACTCTGCCTTGGAAACCACCGCCTGGCTGGTGCTGGAAGTCATGCTACTCTGCAGCAGAAGCTAAGAGCTGCAGATCCACGTGAAGTAGGCATGGATGCCCGGTCTGCAGGTGCTGACAGAGGACAGTACCTCTGTCCTGGAGTCTCAGACACAGCTGCCATGGCTGGCATAAGTGGCTTCTGTTTCTCAGGGGTCACAAGATGGGTCTCCAGTCCCAAGCACTGGCAGGAACCTTCGGGAAGCGGGGCCTGGGGAGGAAGTTGGGTCTCTTGGGTGTGGCCAAGGAAGGGCATCGCTGTGGATGGGTGTGGGCTTGGGGCATGGGCACGGAGAGCTTGGCCTCACAGGGCTGTGGGGCAGCCCACCTCCTTTTCCTTCTTGGCTGCTCTGAGTGCTGCGGCAGCAAGGATGCACCTGCTCCCTCCCTCAGGTCCCCCAGAGGTTGTCAGTGAACATGGTCCAAGCTGGAGACCAAATATGTAATGCAAGGCTCGGGGTTGGATGAGCTCCTGCCTCCTCCCAAGGGGATCGGCACCTGCTCCTCTCCTTACTAGTCCTCCTTTCCTGCCTCTGAGGACACCCATAGGGCTTGAGTTCCAGGAGCTCAACAGCTGGGCCACCTTGGGCTACTTTTAAAAGTCTCTGAATCTCATTTTCTCTGGCCACAGTCAGTACCCTCACAGCAGTTACTTTTCCTCTCCTTTCTTCTTTGTTCATTTTTCCCTCACATAAACTTAAAAGCAAAATGGTTAGAAATTTGAACTGTGCTTTGAATTGGACAAAAACATAACAAGACATCATAGTATTTTCTTTGAAAGTATTTCACCTTTTGATTCATTCTGTTGTTGTCTTACTGTTGCTCTGATTCTTCTGGAGGGCTGACAGCAAAATAAAAGGCCTTGGGGCTGAGGAGATAGCTTGGTAGCCTAATCACCTGACTGGCAAGCATAAGGACCTCTGTCCAATCCCTGGTACCACATGCAGTGCTGGTCGCAGAACCGTGGGTGTACTGGACTGGCCACCAAAACTGGGTGTGGTGGTGCATGCCTCTAACCCCAGTGCTGGGAAACTTGAGACAGGAGGATCACTGTAAGTCTGAGTTGTGTAATAAGATCCTGTGCCAAATAAATAAATAAATAAATAAATAAATAAATAAATAAATTTTAAAACATTTTTTAAAAAGCCTTAATAGAAGAATGTCCCTTGATAGCTGACCTAATAAATCTTCAGCAGAACCCAAGAAACCCTCACATGTGGGAGACAGACCCCACCCATGGACCACAGACACTCGCCCATGCCCTTGCAAGGCCTGTGAATACTGGCACCTGGCATTGCCTGAAGGCCTTTCCAAAACTCTGTTTCAAGTCCTTTTGATTTTCCCCAAAACCGAAGATTACTGTTTGCTCATGTGCTAGTCTGCATCCTGTGCCAGTAATCAGTACCTCAGCTGTATTGGCAGATGTCTGAAAAGCGATACGATTTTTAATTAGCAGTCAATAAAATTCCCTCCCATTTTTCCCAATAAAGGGCCTGCGGGCTGTTACTGTTACCTGTTTGTTATTCAGCCTGGCTCAGCCACAGGCTAGGAAAGTTCCAGGAACTTTGCTTTACTCTTCTAGGGGTCTGTTCCCTCGCTCCATTTCCCTCTAAGAAAACTTCTTCCCCATGGTTGAATCACTACTTCCTTGCCCTGCAGATATCCTTCAGGAACTCATCTGCCCTTCTGCACCCACCCAGACAAGACTTGCCAGCTCCCAGAAGCATCTCATCAGGAGGCAGCCTTGCTGTGCCTGGTGCTGTCTACCTCCGAGTCTTATTAGAGACTCCTGTCACAGATGTGTGGCAGACTGAGCAACTGTAGGCTTGATTTTGAAGAACATTCTCAGCTGCTGTCAAAACCACCAACTGGAGGGAGATTTAGCTAATGCAGGCAGGAGGGGCCAATGTAACACTCAAAGGAATAGAAGGTGTTAATCTATCCATCCATCCATCCATCCATCCATCCATCCATCCATCTATCTGTCTGTCATCTTAAATCTCCATCCATCCAACCATGAGTCTCTCCATCCTTTCACCCATTCCTCATCAATCTAAATTTCTACCTATCCAGACATCAAACTTTCCATCCATCCATCCATCCATCCATCCATCTCCCACCGATCCCCTTAAACCTCCATCCATCCAAATATCCCTCCCTCCCTCCTTTATTTACCTCTGTTTATCCATCCATGCATCCATGTATCCATTCCTCACCCAGCCAAACCTCTATCAACCAAACATTATCTATCCATCTATCCATCCATCCAACCAAACATCTATCTATCCATCCATCCATCCATCCATCCATCCATCCATCCATCTTAGCTTATTTTGTTTTGCTAATAATGTGTAGGGATCCGTTGGTCTCTCAGTGTGATCTGCTGTACCTGGGGAGAAATGGCACCAGGAATGAGGAAAAGATAGAGAAGAAGACAAGAGCTAGTTTAGGTGGTTGTTCATCTTCTTTGGTGGTGAGATGACCCTCTAAACAATGGTAGGAGCCTTTATTTATACTTTACAAAGGTGCAAGACACAAATTTGCCTAGTGACTAATAACCCGCAATGTCCAGGCAGGATGTTTTTTTCAGGAGTAAGGTAGCTGAATTGCTTTAGGCATTGAGGTCTCCTCCTGCCCTCCTACACAGAACGAATTTCAGGTTTAGCAGCTCCCAACAATAATGCAATAGTAGAGACTGGATAAGTGTTAAGGGAAAGTTTATTTTGGTTCAGAGTTCTAGTCCAAGGTTGAGGATCCACATCTGGTGTGATGACCTTGCTGGTAGAGGCCTGTGGGGACAGTGTGTCCCATGTCAAGACCCAGAGCCTGTATGTTTCTTCCTTTTCCTAGGAGGCCCCAACCTGATGACTTTATCTGATCCTAATCATCCATGAAAAGCCCCATCTACACACCATCAAGTTTCCACAGTTCTAATCCTCACAGGGAGAATTCAACTTCTTTATGTGAGTTTTCACAAAAAAAATCTTATTCAAAGGCATCACCAATCTACCCACCCACTCATCCAGACATTGATTAATCAATTTCTTTATTTCTCTCGTGAGTATCTACCTCGAACCTGGGGCTGGGATTCTAAAATCAAGACACCGTCTTAACCTAAGCTACTCAATACCATGGTGGAACTGTGTGCAAATAGAGATCTGCCACAATGTTGTTCAGGTGGTGACCAGGAAACTCAGAGCTACCCTTGCCTGGAGCGAGGAGGAGTAAGGTTTGGCAAGGGGCCTGGGATGGGCTGGACTGGCCGTCCCTACCATCACAGTGATGCAGCATGGGGAGGAGCGTGCAGGGGTGGAAGGTGACTCTGGGGAGTCATGCCCATGGAGAGAGGACACACTGCCACAGATGGCTTGCCACACAGCCTGTGCAGGAGGTGGCACGGGATGCTGCAGGAGTGGGACAGCCCAAAGCGTGCTTCGAAAGATCATTTTGGGCCTTTTGGGTGCATGGCTGGAGAAAACCACAGAGGGTGAGAGCAGTCGGGAGGACTGAGATTGGGCTCTGTGGGAGCTGCCTGCAGGCTGAGGGTTGTCACGTGCAGTGTGGATGGCGCAGTGACTCTGTGGGATGGCCAGGTGGAGAGGTCTTGCTGACTGAGACAAGACACTGCAGCTCAGGAGGGTGGTGGTGCAGAGAGTGCAGGAGGTGACTGAGAGGAAGAAGGCGGAGCCAAGGGGTGCAGACCTGCAGGACCAGGGATGTGCAGGGAGAAGCCCGGTGGTGCTGGGCAGTCCAGGGGCAGCAGGGCGGCAGGGCCGATTCTCACTTCCTGAATTGCAGTGGGTTTCCTACAAAGCTTTGAGCAGTGAATGGGAGCTGAGCAGGCTGGGGGAAGCCTGAGTCATGGAGGGCAGAGAGTGTATGGCGCTCACTCCAGAGCTGCAGTGAGATCAGAGCAGGAGTCCAGCAAAGGCAGCACACAGGTGCCAAGGGTCTGCTGAGAACGTGCAAGACCAAGCAGGCCCGAGATCTGTCTGAGCAGAGCAACACCAAAGACAGAATGCTGCCTCCTGGGGCCAAACTCTGGGTCTGAGTCCTAAGCCATTGCTGTGATTGCTGTTGACTTTTACAAAACACACACACACACACACACACACACACACACACACACACACACACACACATAGCATAACATGTTGTACATGTCTGTATTTATGTCAGATGCTACACCTGTACACATATATTACATTCATGCTTCACATCAACAGGTGTTTATTACTTAGCTTTGAACCCCTGGCCCCTGCACCTGCTTGCAGGTGCTTTAATCTGCTGAGCTATTTGGCAAGCCCTATTACTTAGCTTTGAGAAACATCATTTTTGGTGTGGCAGTTAACTAGAAACTCTTATTTCCAGAGGCAGCACCAACATCTGCAGAACTTCTGCTATATGCTTTAAAAAAATTATTCTATTATTCTCATGCTTTGTATCTAGTTGTCCCCCCAAAGCCTTACTCAGTGAAGCTGTGGCTTTTGGAGTTTGTGATTGATTACTGTGGATGTGGGTGCTGTGCCTGCCCTGGGACAGATAATTTGCATTACAATATAAGAAGGGGGGAGAGGCTAGGGGCTGCCTAAGCTGCTGCCACTTCCTTTGCTCTCTGCTCTTTGCTGCCCCCCTGAACTCTTGCTCTGTACCATGTGCCACACTGCTGCCATGAAAGATTGCCCTCTGCCTTATGCCACCCGTCTTGGAGCCAGCTGAGTATGGACTGAAACCTCCACTAACTGTGAGCTAAATAAACCTTAATTTTGGGTGTCAGGGATTTCGTCCCAGCAAGAGAAGAGTAACTAAGATGATGATGATGATGATGATGATGATGATGATGATGATGATGATGATGATGATGGTGATGATAATGATGATGATTGTTATTATTATTGGGATCAGGACCTTGCATTTGCCAGGTAGGCACTTATGCCACTGAGCTATATCCCCAGGCCCATTTTTTTTAAAATGATCTCTCTGTCTCTCTGTTCCCTGCTCCTTGTCTCCATGGAACCCAGGAGTATGCTAGGCAGGAGTCCTAATCCCCGTGTTGCCTGGCCTCATGGTGTGTGTGTTTGGGCCCCTTCACAAATGGGATTACAGGGCCAGAGAGATAGTTCAGCAGTCTAAAGCACCTGCTTAGGCAAGCTTAGGCAACGTCAGAGATTGCGGTTTGATCCCCGGCACCACATGCTGTGCCAGAGGAGAGAGGAGGTGGGAGCCTCAGTCCACAGAAATGCCTCTCTTGTAAATCCCTTTACTTTCTAGAGTTTGGTTTCTGACCACAGGAGATCCCCTGCCTGGCCACTGCTCTCTGCCTTACCACACTGGTAGCTTTTAGGGTCAGGATCGGCTGAAGTGGCCCCTCCCCGGCCTTCCCTTCAGCCCTCTGTGGGGGCCACATGGGCCACCCTTCCCTGGACAGGAGCTGGAGCTCTCTTCCTCTCCTAGCCTGGGGGTATTGGCTTAGCCTGAAGGACACCCCATCCTGTCCTGGCTGAGCTCCTACTCTCCCCTTTCCTGGGGCAGGGCCCATGGCCACACATGTGACTTCCACACTGTGCCCTTCCTTGAGGCACCATGAACCACAGTGGGCATGAGATAAGGATACCTGGATGCTTGTGGAGCCTTGGGAATGTTAGGGCCTCACAATCTGGCCCCTCCCAATCTGAAGAGAAAAACTACAGACCACCACTCTGTTCAAGCGGGAAGACTCCCCATTCTCTCAGCCTGAGAGACTAAAATAAATCTATTTATCAAGATGGCTCCCAAGTCTGGTTCTCAGACAGGAAATCCTATAAATCTACAGAATGTCATGCTGTAAATCAGCAGAATACCACTGCCATCCTGCACTTCTCTTCCCTCAGAGAGGCACCAGACCTATCCATGACCCCTGAGAAACTTAAAATTCTCTTCAGTGGGATGCCCCTCTGCTACCTAAGTTAGTCTATAACGCAGATTCTTCCTTTGTTCATGGTCAATGGCCTTCTTGCCTTTGCCCAGGCTATGCCCAGCCTGAAATAAAGACATCGCTGTCCGCTTCAATCCTGCCTGTCCTAGTGGTCTCAGTTGCTACTCTGGCCCTACCCTGACAGGAAGGTGACTGGGTCCTTCTGTCCCTAACACATGGGGAGCCCTGGACTCTTCTCACTGCCCCTCGCCTGCATGCTGTCACATTTACTCCTCTCAGAGCTGAGTTCTGAGCCCGAAACCCTTCGTGGTCCAAGAGTCTGTCACCTGCAACCGCGGGCTGAGAACATCATCCACAGAGAGCTGTGTTCAGTGTTGGCTCTCTTCTTAGGCCTCAGGCTAAGAGCACTGCCTTTTGGGGGCCCTGGCCTCCATCCAGGGTGAGAGGGAGTGCACTGTCTATGCTGCATGAACAGGAGGCCTCAGTTTCACAGTGGAGAATGAGGGAAGATGTATAGCAGCCTCAGGCTAGGCTTGCTACAGGACACACACAGCAAGAGAACTCAGTGCCCAGAAGTGCACTTTCCTACCCCGTGTGCAATGTTCAGTATCCTCAAGGCCCCAAGAGGGTTGCCAGCACCTCCTGGGTGCTGATCTCTCTTCCTGTCTAGATGAAAGACTGAGTCTCCCTGAGATCCCAAGAAGGAAGAGCCTGTCTTGGTCATTGGCTCTTGAGCTCTGGGTTCTGCACACACCCCGAGCCCCCTGGATGGCTAAGGCCAAGTCCTAGGATGAGATCTCCTTCCTGTGTCCATAGGAGTAGGCAGGAAGGGGGATCCTACCAAGGAAGCCAGGTGTGAGCGTGGGCTGGAGCCTCAGCTTCTGGCAGGCTGCTGGGTGACACAAGAGCCAATGGCCCAGGGTTGTGCAATGCATGACGGAGCCTTAGGACCAGGTGCAGCTAGTAGGCCTGTGCCTCTGCCCCTGGGGCTTCCTCCCACTGCTACGATTAAATTACAGTGAAAGAGTAAAAAGTGTTCGCATTGACAGTGTGCTCTGTGGTGTTTTGATAGATGCCTATGTCTGCACAGTAAACCGAGATAATCAGCATGTGTATCATCTTGCATACTTATCTTCAGGAAGTGAGAAGATTTATAATGTACTCTGCAATTTTTCTGCATGCAACCTATTATTAACTATAGTCACTCTACTATACAGATCTCCAGAATGTACTTCTTCTGCCTACCTCTGTACCCTTTAACCAATCCTTCTCCGTTTCTCTGCCACCCCTCTCCAGCCCCTCATGGCTTCTACCTACTTCTGGCTGTGATTTCAGAGTTTTTAGTTCCATCTGTATTGTGGTTTGGGCCACAGTTGTCCCTGAAGCCTGGACTTCATGGGTGAGGCTTTGGACTGAGTCTGGGGGGCACTGTCCTCACCTGTGGATTCATCCACCGTGGGTTTCTAGCTGAAAATATGGTCAAGGGGTGCAGCCCGGAGGCAGGGCTCTGGGCTGCCTTTGAAGGGCATGTCTTTACTCTGCTGCTGGCAGCTGTTCGGTGAGCTGTTTTGCTCTGCTATGCCCTTCCACTGTCCTTCCTCCTTGGAGCCAGTGACCATGGACCAAATCCTACGGAACTATGAGCCTGTAATATGTGTCTGTCATGTCCAGCATAAGTAAAAGCACTTGGTCTTCTGTGCCTGGTTGATTCCATGTGGCGTGACACTCTCCAGACCCATCTGTGATGTTGCAATGATAGCACAGCCATCTCTGGCTCACAGTGTTCCCTGTGTGCCTGTGACATACTTCCTTTATTCACTTGCTACTGTGAATAGCATGGCTCCCAACCACAGGCGTCTCCTCCTGTTGTATGCAGTTCAGGGAGCTGGGGACAGTCCTGACCCCCTCCTGCAGAGGCACTGGGATGCTGAGTGGCAGGGGCAGTGTCTGTTTTCTTTCGTCTCCGAGGGTCCAGTATCTCCACTGATGGTCAGAGCCATCCCTGTGGCCCCAGGAGAGAGCTGAGGCCCAGGCCCAGGTGAGAGTGCAGACCCCTGTCCTGATACAGGGAGACCACGGTTGGCCTGTGGCCCTGGCCCAGGGCCCTGAGCGCTGAGAGTGGTGAGGTAGGAGGAAGGGGATGTGGGACAGGGACAGAGTGAGCAGCAGAGGACAGGCCACACCTGGCAGGCGGGAAGCAATGACACTACCTGCTGGCTCCTGGGGCACAGCAAGCTCACTCTGCACTGGCGTGGGCCTCACTCAAGTGTGTTCCTGTGTGGTAATTAGAATTTCATTTTAAGATAATCTATTTGAGTTTTCTATCAGTGAGAAATGCAGTGATTTAGTGGGAAAGTTTAGGCCTCCAAGCAAAACCTCAATAAATGAACTCTAAGACTCAACTAATTAGGAATTAGGAGCTCTGCCAGCAGGGCTTGGGAGTGCTTGTGCCTCAGGAGGAGCAGGGAGGGAGGCAGGGCCAGTTAAAGAGAGCTGCCTGTTGCCAGGGCCGTTTGCTTCCCCGCCCCAGTGCTGCTGCTGTCTCTGCCTGGTGCACTGGGTCCACTCCAGGAGTGAAGCCCCAGCAGCCTGAGGACTGGCGTGGTTTGCCACCCCTCAGCAGAGTTCAGTGGGCTGCAGGCCCCAAACTCCGGGCTCTTGGGCAGTTCTGGCATGTCCTGCAAAAGCACCAGGCCCTCTCCAGGAAGGCCCTCTGCGCTCCTTTGTGGAGCCTCAGGTGGTGTGACTCATGGTCTGTCCTCTGCAGCGCTGCCAGCAGTGAGGCCGCCACCACAGCCTCCCCAGGTTGTCCTGCGTTTATGACATTCCTGATCTGGGATCAGCCAGCCATGTAGAACTTTGGACAGTGACAGGAGGCT
>PVKN010044535.1:0-10072 GCA_004027915.1 Capromys pilorides
GGGTGTGGTGGCACATGCCTATAATCCTAGCTCTTGGGAGACTGTAAATAAGTGGATCACTACGAGTCTGATCTAGTAGTGAGACCCTGAACACCCTGTAGACCCTTCTCCCCCACCCCAAAAAAAGAAAGAAAGGCTATCAAAGCTTTTAAGGCAATGAATGGTTTCATGAAATTTTAAAAATTCTAATTTTTAAATTAGAGGTGGCACACACCTACAATCTCAGCCTTTGGGAGGCTGAGGCAGGAGGATGACCCTGAGTTCAAGGCCAGCCTGAGCTATATAGTGAGACCTTGTCTCAAAAAAAAAAAAAAAAATCTAATTTTGAAAATAACTGATTAGTGAGTCTTTTATTATAAATAGCCATCATATGCCAATGTTATTGTTATATGTATTTTTTTTTTTTTTCGGAGCCAGGGATCAAACTCAGGACCCAGCGCTGCCAGGCAGGAATTTGCACCCTGAGCTATCTCCCCAGCCCTTCAATGTTATTGTTAATATGTAAATATGACGTTCAACAAGCTCACAGTTTTCTGAAGAGCTGGAATATACATTTTATAATAGACCTGAAATATCAAATATTTCAATAGTGTTTTTACTGAATACCCTGTGTGTGGCATAAAAATAGAGACTATTGGTCAGGCATAGTGAGTTTATTTCTCTGAACTGAATTTTAAATTTTCTGGTGGCCATCATCATTACAAAGTGATTATCTTGGCACGATCTTCCTTACCATAGAGTTCAAGCCCTCCACCCCCTATGCCTTTCTCATTGTCTTTTCCCAAATGATTCTGCAGTTCTGAGGGTTCTCTCAAGAGTCTGGAATTTTTTTTAAAAAAAAAATCTTTCTGAAAGCATCATTATCATCATCATCATTGCAACATCATTTTGTGCTCTTAGAAGGGCCTCTCAGCCAGGTGTGGCTGAATCCCAGCACTTGGAAGGCTGAGGCAGGGGGACTGCCACAAGTTCAAGGCCAGCCTGGGCTACCTAATGAGACTCTGTCTCAAACAAATAAACAGACTGTTAGGTCTGAACCCACGCAATCAACCAGGCCAGGCATTCTGATGCGAGTAGAAGATTTATTGGGGGCATCCAGCAGACTGGCTGTCTAGTGGACCAAGACAGCATCAAACGGGAGACTTTATAGGATCTTTCAGGGAGGGTGACCATGGGCTGGAACAGCCAGGTAATAGCTAGATCACCTGTTGGTGGGGGGAGGCTGGAACGGCTGTGGGAAAGCTAATCTTTGCAGGTAACTGGTCTGTGGGGGACCTTCAATGTTAACAAAGGAGTTTCCATGGTTGCCTGTCCAGGTCAAAGTCAGGTGGACGTGTTCTGTGATTTTTGGGCTTGGCTCTGCGTGGGGCCAAGGGGGAGCGAGTTTGCAGGCAGGGTGCCTGGGAAACCAAGAGGGAGAGTGTTTGGGGCCGGGTGCCTGGGAAGCTTTGAATTCTGACCTGTCACAAACAAATAAGGATCTTAAGTTTTCTTTAATTCAGCTTTCCCCAGTCTCCTCCTAGGGTTTCTTTCTTGTTCCTGCTTCCAAAAGGTATCCTTCATCTGGGCCAGCAGAGTTTCAGGATCTGCTTTAGTTTTTCATTCTCTTCCCTGAATATTTTTGGCAAGCTAATTAGTATTTTCCGTTTGAGTTAAGTACTCTTCCGTTTGATAGTTCTTTTGCAGCCGAATAGTGAGTGTAACCAGATGTCTCAACACTAACTGAAAAAATTAATGAAAATCCAGCAATGTAGAGGGTCTGTGTGAGCTCATTGCCACTCTTCTTGTCGCTGAGGTTCCCTCATAGAAAGGAGCTAGGAGATTTTCGTTGTTCATCTCAGACCATGTAGAACTAGAGCAATCAGTAGGGCTATGGTTGTTAGGAAAGCCTTGACTTAAAAACTTAGTTTTACCTGGGCGTGGTAGCATGTGCCTGTAATCCTAGCACTCGGGAGGCTGAGGCAGGAGGGTTGCTATGAGTTTGAGGCCAGCCTGGGCTCCTTAGTGAGCCCAGGGCAGCACGAAATACATAGTGAGAACTTGTCTCAAAAAAGAGAAAAAGATGGGACCAATCAAATAGCTCAGTAGATTAAAGCACCTGCAAGCAGGCGCAGGGGCCGAGGTTTCAGTCCCTGGGCCTGTCATGCCAGCCCCATCCCTAGGGCCTGCAGAGACAGCAACTGAGACTGGGTGTGGTGGTGCACACCTGTAATCCCAACTCTTGGGAGGCTGAAAACGGGCAGATCACTACGAGTATGATGTAGTAGTGAGACCCTAAACACCCTGTCCCTGTAGACCTTTCCCTAAAATACAGGGGGTGGGGGAGGGGAGAGTTACAGTTTTGCCCCAGATGTTAAATAACAAAATTTTCCTCCATCTCTGAGGAGGAATAAAGGTGCTTATAAAAGTAGAATGAGCTCTGTTTCCACCTACAGAAAGGTTGCAACTGCCCGCCCCCCCCACAGGACTTTTCATTTTTGTGTCTTCCTTAGACCTAGACTGCAAAGCACTGATTTTATTTTGCTCCATTTGCAGGAAACAGGGTCAGTATTTGCGAGGTACTGTGGGCAGCGGGGACTACGCACAAGTGCTTTAAAAAATATTTTGGTGTATGTAAAAATGTACCCATAAAATTGATCCTCCCAAAAAAATTTCTACTGTTACAAATGGCATTGCTGTAAGTAATCCTTCTTTGGTTTTTCAGTTTTTCAAGGCTTTTGGTATTTATCATTAGCTTTCAAAAATTTGAAGATTAATATTATTGATTGATTGGTTGTATGCAGGTTGAACCCAGGGTCTTCACATTGACCTAACATCCTCAACCTTTTTCTAAATTGTTTGAGATAGGGTTGCCTGGGTCAGGCATGAGTTTTTCATCCTCTTGCCTCAGCCTCTCAGACTGCAGACTGCTTAGGATGCGCTACTATTCTCGCAGCTCTTAGGCAAATTTGAAATTGTATTAAAATTAGAAGGTGCTGGAGAGCCAGTCTGCACCCCTGTGGTCTTAGCTCTGCTTCACCTCCCTGTCTAGGAGCTGCCTGGCTTCTGGTCTAGTGTAGGGGTCAGGTGTGTGTGGCGGAGGTCCTGTGGCTCTGGGTTCAAGTTCTTTCCCATTCCATTATTGACTACATAAGCTGCATGTGAGATTTTTCTCTGAGTCTCAGTTTCCTTACCTGGAGAAACAAATACTTAGCATACATCCCTTGTAAGATTGTTATAGGATCGTGCCAGGGCAGCACTACTACATTTATTTATTTATTTATTTATTTATTTATTTATTTATTTATTGGTAGCACTGAGGATTGAACTGAGTCTACCACTGAGCCACATCCTAGCTGTTTTTGTTTAATTTTGTTTATTTGTTTGTTTGTTTGTCTTTTGAGATAGGGACTAAGTTGTACAGACAGGACTTCACCTTGCAGTCTTCCTGCCTCAGCCTCCCAAATTGGTGGGATACAGGCATGTGTCACTATGCCCAGCTTGTCACCACTGTCTTTGTGGCTAATACCCCCAGCTAGAGAATGGAGAGAGACTCAAAGCCACAAGCCAGCAAGCTGGTAGACAGTGCTGACAGATCCACACCAACCCTGTGCGGGAGGCTTGGGAGCCGGCCAGGGACTGGCGCAGTGGGTGTCAAGGAGCCATGGACAGCTTAAGAGCTGGAGAGAGAAACTGTCGTAGAAGGGCTCCAGCAAGGGGGCTCTGCTGGGCAACAGGACGGGCCACACCAACCTGGGTCTCTTGCAGGGAATGTGGTGAACGGCATGATCGCCCGGCAGATGGTGGACATGCTGGTGGAGTCCTCATCCAACGTGGAGATGATCCTCAAGTTCTTCGACATGTTCCTGAAGCTCAAGGACATCGTGGGCTCTGAGGCCTTCCAGGACTACGTCACCGATCCCCGAGGCCTCATCTCCAAGAAAGACTTCCAGAAGGTGGATGTGGGGCAGTCGGGGGCCTAGGCTCCAGGCGGGCTTGCTGGTACCAGCTGTGCCCTTCCTGGCTGCCTATCTTGGGCAGGCTTCTTTACAAGGCTCAGTTTCCTTATATGGAAAATAGGGTTAAAACAGTGCTTGGGCTTGTTTCAAGGGTGAAATGCATTAACATCAGAACTGTTTTGTTGTTGTTGTTGTTATGAACAGTCATAACATTATCATTATTCAACTGATAAACATTTACTGGGGTTCTCTGTGCAGAGCTCTGTCCTGATACCTAGGTCCAGCAATGATTCAGATATACATAGGCCCTGCCTGTGCCAGGCTCGAAATCTAATTGAACGTAGCTAGGTGTTTTAGACTTTCATTTGTTTTTTGTTTGTTTGTTTGTTCTTGTTTTTGTTTGGTTGGGCTTTTTTTTATTTTTATTTTATTTTTTTTTTAATTTATTATTTTTTTTTTGGGGGGGTGTCTTTTTTTGAGACAGGACCTCACTGTGCAGTTCAGGCTGGCCTTGAGCTCACTTTTGTAGCCCAGGCTGGTCTCGAACTTGCACTGATCCTCCTGCCTCAGCCTCCCAAGTGCTGAGATTACAGGCATGCGCCACCAGGCTCGGCAGCAAGGTTGAGCTTTTTTTAGATTTTGATTTGTTGAAGAAAGTTTTTCTTTTCCAAAGATCCAACCCAGGACCAGGGAGGGATGGGTCTAAGAATCGTGTCTCTTTCTCCTATACCCATTACTGGGTTAAGAGAAGGCCCAGAACCAGCTTCATCCACGAGCTGCGCCCTCCTCTGTCCTTTTCCATTCCAGCTGTGCCATCTGACTTGGAGCACCTGGGGAGGCACAGTCTTCCTGCACTCTGTGTCCTCTGGGAAGTGGGGCAGGCTGATAACAGAGACTCCTTGTAGCACCACTGTGGGAAGGCAGAATACCTGGAACATAGTAAATGCTCAAGAGGTGTTTGTTAGCTAGCAGGTACACGGATGCGTGTGCCTGCAGACCCAGAGCTAAGGGAGGCTGGTGCAGGAGGACGGCACATTGGAGCCTATCTCGCACAGCCTAGACACTGTTACCGTATTTGCTTGCAATACAGCACTGGTGATTGAGCGAGCACCTGGTGCGTGCGAGGGCAGTGCTCTCCCGCTGGGCTCCAGCCTCTTATTCTTGTTGAGTTGCTCCCCATAGCCTCAAATCTGGAAGGCTTCTGCCTCAGTCTCCAGAGGAGCTGGGATCACAGATGTGCACGGCCATGCCAGGCCCCCGATCTTTCTTGGGGCGGGGATGCTGGGCTGGCACCCAGAGCCGTGTGCACATAGGGCACACCGTACCACTGCCCCCCGCCCCTGTCAGGTCTTGGCTATCACTGTTTTAGCTCTGTATTTGTAAGTAACCTCAGACATGTAGAAGGACTGCACAACCCGCGCACACACCTTCTGAGTGCCCTGCACCCAGGCTGCCTAACTTTCTCTCATTTACTCCAGCTTGCCTTCCAACACCTCTAAAGTTCTCAGTTTGTATTTTCTGAAGACGAGCTCACTCCCTTACATAACCTCAAAGCAATTATGCAAATTAGGGAGCAAACATCGTACAACTTGCTGTCTAATCTGCATATCCTATGCACTTCTTATTTGTTGAAGAGATTTTTTTTTTTTGCCAGAATCCAAGCCAAGACCACTGTGTTCCCCGACCCTCTTGGGGCCCCACCTTGCAACTCAGCCCTGTGGCCTCTCAAATGTCACTGTGGCTCAGTGGTACAGGCCTTGCCTCGCATGCAGGGGGGTCTAGGTTCCAACCCTGCACAGTGGAGAGGGTGAGAGAAAGACAGACAGACAGACACAGAGACACAAAAGAGACAGAGACAGAGAGACAGATTTTACAGAGAGGAAGAGAATATGTCACTGCACCCAAGCCCTTTACTTGCATGAGGAAGTGCCACTATTTATGGTATTCCTCTTCTGTGCCAGGTCCTGTGAGGAAATGAATTTAGTTCAACTGATTTTGGTGGGTGTTTGTTTTAGTTTTTATATTTTTGAGACAGGGTCTTGCTATGTAGCTCAAGATAGCCTCAAACTTTCAGTAATCCTCCTGCCTCAGCCTCTGAGCACTGGGATTACAGGCATATGCTACCATGCTTAGCTAACTCATTTAATTTTTATACCAGTCCTATGTGGAAAGAACTGCTTGGAGGGCCAGGGACATAGCTCAGCAGCACAGTGCCTGCTTGGCAAGTGCAAGGTCCTGAGTTCAATTGCCAATACTAAAAGAAAAAAAGAAGAAGAGAAAGAAGAACTGCTTTGAATTCACAGAGTTACATACGTGCAAACTGGGGCACAGGGAGTGTAGGGACATGCTCAAGGGTACCATAGCCAAGCATGGGAACACAGGACTGTAATTCCTAGCACTTTAAGATAGGCTGAGGCTGGAAGATCAAGCTCAGTCTGGGTAATTTAGTGACTTATTTAGAGACACTGTATCAAAATACAGTGGAGGGAGTGCAAGAGGAGCAGTGCCCTGTGTGGGAGCTGAAGTGCCATCGGACGTCACGTCCACGTTAAACGCGACCTCCTCCCCTGGGGCTCCCGCGTCACGGGGCTTGCCGTTACACACAGAATGTTATACCTCAGCATGCACAGAATTTCAGCCTGCAACTTGAAAACATGCCTTTATTTTATTTTTCAATATATAATTATTTGTGCCAGAGAATACCTCAGCAGCACAAATGTCTGCCTGGTGAGACAAGGTCCTGAGTTTGAGAACCAGAGTGTGTGTGTGTGTGTGTGTGTGTGTGTGTGTGTGTAATCATATGGTTTTTGATAACTGGGAAGTCTCCCTCTCCTTCTTCCCCAACCCATCTTTCCTCCATTTTTCCTACTGTAAACCCTGCTAGTAGGTTTTTAAAAATACATTATCATCCCTTTTCGTGAAAATACATTCATTTTTTTTCCTCCTTTCTCATTCTGTGGGTTGGGTACTGTATCACTCATCTATTACTTAATAACACATTCTGGAGATAGGAATTTTCTCGTTCTTTTTCCCAGATGTCTAATATTCTACTTTGTGTGTCTATCAGGGTTTACAACCTCTCCTCCACTGACAGACACTTGCTTTGTTGCATGGACCATGATATATTATAGTGGGCATTGCTAATGGCCCATATAGAGTCTTCTTCAGAACACTCATTTCCATTTTCTGAAACTCTGTAATAATACTTACACAGACATGCAGTGTCTCTGCTATAATTTTTACCCTTGTGCAGTATACAACTTGCATGACTGTCCATGGCAGGCCTGACTACAGTGTGGATTGTAATAATATAATACTACAAGTGGGACTGGTGGATAAAGGATAAAATAATGCATCTTTCATCTGGAGAGATATTTCCCTCCACTTCCTCTCACTTCAGAAACGTGTGGAAGTAGCTGCTTCCCCACAGTCTGGCCTCCAGACCACACTGGATGGCTGCCAATCTGATAGGGAAAAATAAGCACTATAGTGGAGTTTTAGCTACCATTTCTATTTTGAGGGCAGTTAAACATTTCTGCATGTCAATTTTTTTTTTTTTTTTACTTGTTCTGTGAACTGACCATATCTTTCACTTATTTATTTATTTATTTATTTAGGGTTGTTTTTTTTTTTGTTGTTGATGTTGTTGTTTCTAGGTAAAGTCTTGCTATGTAGTTCAGGGTAGCCTGGAACTCACTATGTAGCTCAGGCTGCCTCAAACTTATGGTGATCCTCTGCCTCAGCCTCCCCAGTGGATGACGGGCGTGCATGCTATGCCTAGTTCCTTGGTTTACTTCTGTTGGAAAGTTGATACTCTTGATTTCCAGGAGTTCTTTTTTTCTTATGTATTTAACACAGGGTCTACAGGGTCTCATTACACAGATCACATTGGTAGTGATCCTCCTGTTTTCGGCCTCCCAAGTGGTAGGATTACAGGCACACCATCTTGCCCAGTCTCAGCGTGCCCCCGGGGGCAGGGCCTGTATGGCATGCTGGGAATTGAATTCTGGTTCCTGCACCTGCCTAAGGTGGCACTTTAATCCACTGAGCTACCTGGCCAGCCCTTTAGGAGTTCTTTATGCATTAAGCTAAGTAGAACTTCTTTAGTTCTAACAGTTGCACCTATTTTTCCTGGTTCTTTTGTTTTGGTTTGGTTGGGGCTGTTTGTTTTGTTTTTGTTTTTTTACCAGCAAATATTTTCTGTTCTTTTTTAAAAATCTTTTATTCATGTATTTATTTGGTACAGGGTCTTGTTACACAACTCAGACTCGTAGTGATCCTCCTGTCTCAGCCTCCCCAGCACTGAGATTACAGGTGTGTGCCACTATGCCCAGTTTTGGTGGCCAGTTCTGGGTGGGGCCACACAGTATGTGGTACCAGAATTTGAACCTGGGTCTGTGTGCTTGCCAGGCAGACACTTAGACTACAGAGCTATCTCCCCAGCCTCCCTGCAAATATTTTTCTTTGTAACTCTTTTTTTTTTTTTTTTTGCGGGACCGGGGTTCGAACTCACAACCTTGTACTTGCTAGGGAGTCACTTGTGCCACAGAGCTATCTCCCCAGTCCCTCTTTGTAACTCTTACTTAGAAGACTTTTTTTTTGGTTTGTTTGAGTACCAGGAATGGAACTGAAGACCTCAGGCGCTGTGTTGCTGAGCTCCATCCACAGCCAGAAGACCTTCTTTTTTTGTTTGTTTGTTTTTTTTTAATTTTATTTATTTATTTATTTGTTTGCTTGTTGTGTTTGTTTGTTTCTTTTATTTATTTATTTTGTGGCTGGCTCAGCCTGCCCTGGTGGTGGGGCTGGCGCAGCATGTGGTGCCGGGGATCGAACCTCAGTCCCTGCAGTTGCCTGAGCTTTCCTAAGCAGGCGCTTTAGACCACTGAACCATCTCGCCGGCCCCCAGAAGACCTTCTTAAGGGCTGAGGATATACTGGTCTCTACCATGTGCAATGTCCTGGGCCAATCCCCAGTAGCAAAACGAAAAATGTGTTTGTTTGTTTGTTTGTTTATTGTTATACTGGGGTTTGAGCCCAGGGCCTTCACAAGGAACTATATCCCCACCTTTCTTAAAATTGTTCTATTTTAAGACAGAGTCTCGATAAGTCCCTAAGATGCCCAAGCTGGCCTCAAACTCGTGATCCTCCTGCCTCAGCCTCCTAGGAGAGCTGGAATTGTAAACCTGAGCACCCACACTATGAAGCCGTGGTTTCCTTTTTAATAAAAGTATCTCTATTGAGACGTAATTTACCTTCCATTGCAGTCACGCGGGTAACATACAATGCAACGGCATTTAGTGTGGTGAAGAGCTGTGCAACCACGCTACAGTCTAATTTTGGAACATTTTCATCACCCCCAAAAGCACCATCACAGTCTTCACAGTCACTTCCCATTTTCTGCCCCAACCCCCAGGAGCCACCCATTTACTTCCTGTGCCTATGAATTCATCTGTTCTGGATGCTTCCTATCTGCACTGACACAGTACGCATGGTCTTACGTGACTTTTCTTACATTTGACAGACCGCAACGGTGTTATCACACCTAACCAAAAACAAAACCACACAAATAAAACAAGAAGTATCTATTATTCTTTATGCCATGAAGTACCTAGACAATATTCAAATTTGCAACTGTCATGTTTTTTGTTTGTTCATTTGTTTTTGTCTTTTTGAGATAGGGTCTCGCTATGCAGTTCAGGCTGGCCTTGCGCTCACTTTTGAAGCCCAGGCTGGTCTCAAATTCACACTGATCCTCCAGCCTTAGCCTCCCAAGTGATGGGATTACAGGCGTGCGCCACCACACCTGGCCAATGTGATTGTTTTTATTTATTTATTTGTTTGTTTATTTGTTTGCTTGTTGTGTTTGTTTGTTTCTTTATTTATTTATTTTGTGGCTGGCTCAGCCTGCCCTGGTGGTGGCGCTGGCGCAGCATGTGGTGTCAGGGATCGAACCACAGTCCCCACAGTTGCCCGAGCCTTCCCAAGCAGGCGCTTTAGACCACTGAAACATCTCACTGGCCCCGATGTGATTATTTTTTACAATTTCTTTGAATCAGGACCCAAACAAAGTCCAGCCATCAGTTATGGATGTTTCCTTAAATCTCCTTTAATGCACTTCTTTCTCGTATCATTTTT
>PVKN010044536.1:0-10078 GCA_004027915.1 Capromys pilorides
CACTCTGCCTTGGAGCCAACTGAATATGGACTGAAATTTCCAGTAACTGGGAGCTAAATAAACCTTTCCTTCCCTCATTTTGAGTGTCAGGTGTTTGTCCCAGCAATGAGAGAAGAGTAACCGAAACACCTGCTCAGTGGCTGCTTTGGGTTGGTGGGTGTCCCTGGTGTGCTCACCTGTTGCAGCATTAATGGTGGCTGGATCGCTTTCCCTGTCCTCCTTCACAGCAGAGACTCCAATCCCGTACTCCGTTCCTGGCCTCAGATCTAGGAGAGAAGACGCAGGTTCTGACCCAGGCCATTTTGGTTTCTCACTTTCTGGGACCTCACCTATTGAAGCTCTAGTGAGTAGGGAGTGTTAGGAACTGGGCTTATTTCTTTCTTCATAGGTTTGCAAAAATTAAGAGAGATGCAGGAACAGGTGCTTGTCTTTTGAGGGCCCCTGGGCTGCTCCCCTGGGAACATGGCGGGGTACCCACCAGTGAGTGTGGTTTTGGTGGTGGCCTGCTGACTCTTTGGAACATCGACCTCGGCGTGGTCACCTCCAGAGATGGGCGCGTACTTGATCCTGTAGCTGTCGATGGCTGCCTTGACATTTCTCCATTCCAAGGTGATGCTGTTATCTGTCTGGGAGACGCGTCGGAGATTCCTAGGCGCATCCAGACCTATGGATGGAAGGAATGTGAAACTTTGCACTGAAAATGCCAGGCATCAGGAGAGCAGGGGTCTTGTGGGCTCATGCTGAGGTACAAAAAGGCTCCGGCCACTGGAAAGAAATGACAAATCCTCCCCACCGCGACACCCACATATCCCTTTCCCCTTGGCTGATACACGAATCTAAACAAATCCTGCAGCTTTGACCTCTTTTCCTGTTGTTGATATGTGTGACATTTTAATCCTCTATGTTTTGCTAAGATTGTGGGTTTAAAAAACAACAAAAAATGAAAAATATCGTGAACGTTGGGTTTGGTCTATTGTGTTTCACCATTATAATCCTAGTAACTTGTATAGTGCTTACTGAATGCTGAAATACTGTTAATTGAATAAACAATTGAGAAGTTGGTACTTTAATTTTATGAATTTTATTTTAACCAGAACTTTGCTCTGAGAACTCCAGAACAACATCTTCTATATATATAAAAACAACAGAAAAGTACTATGGAAAGTTATTTTCATTTTTTTTTCCTTTGAAATATTAACTGCTACAGAGCCAGCAAGATAACTCAGGGGTGTAAAGTGCCTGCTTAGGCATGCTTAAGCAAGCTTAGGCAACTGCAGGGACCAAGGTTCGATCCCTGTCACCACATGCTACACTAGCCCCAACCCCAGGGCAGGCTGAGCCAGCCATAATATGAATAATAAATAAAGTTTTAAAGCAAGAAATGGTATTTCAAAAAAAAATGTTCAGGAATTGAAAGCCCTTCTCCACTTTCCTTACTGTGGAATGAGTCCAGCAGGCACAGAATGGGACAGACATCCTGCCAGGCAGGCTAGGGTGGTAGCATGGGCCTGTAAGCCCAATACTCTGGGAAGCTGAAGCAGAAGGATACAGGGTTGAGCACAACCTGGCTGGCTCAGTGACTCAAGCAAGCCCTGTTTCAGACTCATACAGGGCTCAGGACATAACTCAGTGCTAAAATGCTTAGTTCAATGCTCTCCACTGAGGAAAAGGAAAAAGAAAAAGAAAAGGAAAAAGAAAGAGACCCTTCCCCTGTCCCCCTAAAGTCCTGTTATCTGGGGAGCCCTGGTACCTGTTGCGAAGGTCTCTTTAGCTGGGTTGCTGGACATGTCGCCCCTGCGGGAGGTGAGGGACACCTCATACTGGGTGTCAGGCTTTAGGTTCCCGATGGAGTACTGATTCTCGTCCGGGGTAAGGTCGATGGTGGTGCGGTCGCCTGGCACATCTTTGATGCCATAGGAGAGCTCGATGCCGTCGATCTCGGCCTGGGGTTTGAACCAGGTAACAAGAGCCGTGGTGTCTGTGACATCTTTCACCTCAATCTGGCTGGGGGCATCCAAGCCTGTCACCAGCAGAAGACAGGGCAACTTCAGAGATCACGGCCGGGACCATGTCCAGGAGGAGAGGGGGGCTTTGGCATCATAGAGACCCACGGGTGAATATTCAGATCCCTACTGATTACCTGACTGTATTTTGCTTTTCAGAACCTGTCCCTTGTTTGCAAGATGTAAGTGGGGATTATGATATCTACCTCTAGGAGTTTTACTTTTTTCCTTTTTAAATAGTGAAGGAGATAAAACTTGCAAGGCACCGAGCTCAGAGCTTGGCACACAGCAGTTACTTGCTAATCGATTCTTCCTTTGTTGGTGTTATTCTTATCATTACTGTTCTCATAAATTGGAGAAATGAGCATCAAAGATACTTCCTTTAAAAAATGTGATGCATTTTTCTGATGTTTTAAACTTTTTTTTTTAACCAGGTAAACTTTCTTAGATGGTAAGTAGCTTCTCATTAGAATTATAGGACAGGAATTTGATGTTGTGGTCTGCCTTGATGGTGTATGGGAAGTGGTTTTAGATTATATTTCAGGCAAGAAAATCATCATTATATCATGCCCTGTCTGCCTTCGTGCGCTTGTCCTTGAGTTTTCTGGAGTCCAGTTAGGCCTATTTCCTGCTCCCCCCACTCCTGTATTTCTTGGTCTGGTAGTGGCACCCTGCTGACACCTCTGGGGGCTCACTGCTGCTCTTTGTCACCTCTTGGTCTCCACGTGTGCTTTTCATAGGGCCACCATCCCCCATCCCCTAATCTACTATCCATTTTTCAAAATGTCATACATAATGTCCTAGCTAGAAGTGTCTTGTAACTCTGCCATCATCAAGTGAACATGACTGCCCTGAAAGACCTTCTTAAGAGGAGGCTTTTCTGTTTTCCTGTAGCCCATTTCCCTCCACTGTGGATCAGTTCAAACGGGCTCTTTTAGATCCAGAGGAATAGAGTTTGTCCTTTCTGGATCCCCAGCATAGAGATGGAAATGCACTTGGTATACAGTGAGCATTTCTTTCTCCTTTTTGAAGCAGTAAAGTCTGCATTTTCAGCAGCAGTTGAGTAAATGGTAACAACAGAAGTGCCTACACTTTATGCAGGCTCTGAGAGGGGCTTCACAGGCTATAGGAAAGATCTTGTCAAGTTCGGTTTATTTCCTTTTTTTTAAAAAAAAATATATTTGGTTCTTACAGGGTCTCAATATGCAGTTTGGACACATAGTGATCCTGCTGTTTTCAGCTTCCCCAGTGCTGAGATTACAGGCATGCGTAATCCTCGCCTGGTCTCTGTGGCTGGCTGAGCCTGCTCTGGAGGCAGAGCTGACATGGCCTGTGGTGCCAGGTATCAAACTTTGATCCCTGTTTTTGCCTAAGCTTGTCTAAGCAGGGGCTTTACTCTGCTGAGCTATCTCAATGGCCTGGCAAGTCTGTTTTTGAAGGCTAGGTTTTGGTAGGTCAGATTCAACTGGAAGACGATGAGCCCACAAAAAGGCAAAATGAAAAAAAAGTGCTACGGTCCTTCAGTGATGCCCAATTTCCTGGGTCTTTAGAGCTGTTAATCTGCCCTGAAACCTTAGCCTCTTTCTTACTACCTTTTTCAGGAAGGGAGGAGCCCATCAAGGTAATTGACACCCCCTGCGTTTGCTTCTCTGAGTAGGGGACAAGGATTGCTCTGCCTCAGTCCCCACATAGAAGCACAATGCTTGGCCACTCATGCTTTGGTCTCTGTCTTGGTCTCACAGGGAGGAGGCTGCAGATCCATTTTACAATGGCTGGATCTGAGATGGAAAGAAATAACCTTTTGATTTGTTTGTTTATTTATTTATTTTGCAGTACCGGTGACTGAACTCAGGACCCTGTGCTTGCCAGGCAGGCGCTTATTCTACTGAGCTGTCTCCCTGAGCTTTAGAAATGGCCTTTTGAAAGCAAAGGTGAAGATGGAATTTAGTCTCACAATGGAGTGGACCCAAAGCCAATGATCTTTCCTTTTTTTTCTGGAAGTGCCTCTCAGAAATACTTAGAATCAAAATAGCCAAAATGGTTATAATTCACACTCCATCTAGCTATAGAGGGACGGAACCAAACTCCTTTTTCCTTTAAAGCGTACAGTCCTATAAACCAGGAAAAACTTCAGATAAGTGAGCAAAATGCAATGCCCATCCTTCAGTGCTAATAGTTACATGATCACGGGACTTCAGATGTTGGGGTTTGTGGTTCAATAACAAAAAGTAAATGAATAAAGCAACTAATCCTCAAATGGAAATGAAAAAGAAATAGCTGGGCAAAGCAATGTCTTCCATGTGTTCAGTGTGCTTTCTCTGCAGCACGTCAGCATTTGCTTAATCTTTTCTGTGCCTTCCTGGTGACCTAATGATTTTTTCCTGTTGGTACCTGCTGTTGTCAGGAGGACGGAAAACACTTGCTTATGAAGGAGAATCAGCCCCGAGCTAGGCAAAGTACGCAAACAAGCTGTGTTTTTTTTCTTGTCATTAGTCAACAGCTTTAACTTTTCCAACAACCCGTTGCCTGAAAGAGTACATTCCTCCAGGAGCTGCTGCGTATGTTATCTTGGAAAGGAAGGAGGTTTCCTAAATGGCAACTTAAAATTTTTTTCTTACATCTTTATTTGTTCTTTTCCACTCTCAGAAATTTTGAGGACATCAGTACTGAGTAAAATTTTGTTTATTGTTTTTTTTTTTCTTTTATGTTTTGACCAGCTCAGCCTGCCCTTGGAGGTGAGCCTGGCACAGCATGTGCTGCCAGGGATTGAACCACAGTCCCTGCGGTTGCTTAAGTTTTCCTAAGCAGGCACTTTAGACCACTGAACCATCTTGCCATCCCCTATTATTGTTGTTCACATGGAATTAGTACTCTGTAAAATCCAAAGTCTACTCAGTGCTGGTGGAAAAGTTCTAAAACTCATCATTGCTGACAGCTGGGGTCTAACTCTCTGTGTTCTGTGGCATTAGTTAAGGTGATTCAGCTTTGCTAGGCCTCAGTTTATCATCTCAGCATGTAGTGACATGAATTAAAAAAATTCAAATTACAGTATTCATGTGTGCCTGGTTCTGCCCATGTTTATACCAACACAATCCATACTAGCTAGATATTGGAAATGATCCGTAGGTCCATCAATGGACGGATGAACAAGGCAACATAACCACCACTATTGAATTGCTATCACTGTTGAATTTTGCTGAGTGAAATTCTGTATTGTTTCTAATGTATTTTTAAAAGTAATTTTGTATTGTCTTTAAAAATAAAAATAAATTGCATTTACAGACCACGGAGTACTGTTCTGCCATAAAGAAGGTAAAAATGAGTCATTTGTAAGAAACTGGATGTGAGCTGAGACCATAATTGGGAGCAAATCAGACCCCTGAGGTCAAACATTGCATAGTTGGTCTTATGTGAGAAACCTCAATATGAATAAAGAAGGTCTATCTCCTTTCATCCTATTATCTGTCTTGTATTTTGTTCTTTATTAAAGAGGAGATGCATCTTATTTCAAAAGGGGAGGCAGGGCTGGCCAGATAGCTCAGCAGACTAAAACACCTGCTTTGGCAAAGCACAGCAGCTGGGGTTCAATTCCTAGCATGCAGTGGCAGCTCTGCCCCTGGGGTGCACTGAGAAGGTGAATGAGACTGGGTGTGGTGGCATGAGCCTGTAATCCCAGCACTTGGGAGGGTGAAAACAATAGCCTCTCTAGGAGCCTGATCTACATAGTGAGATCCTGTAGACCCTGTACTAAATATATATCAGGGAAAGGGGAGGAAACCAAGGATGTGGGGAGGGAAGGGAGGAACGTAGATGAAAGAAGAATTAATATGTGCTCCCTGCATGGACCAATTCTCCATAAAGAATGTAATCATTACGTACTGCAAGTATATATTAATGAAAATAAAACTGAAAAAAATTGCAGATACTAAAAGACAATATCATGGCTGCTTGCCTTGCCTCTGTCATGAGAATGAGTGGTGGCATTCAATTGGACGATGTGGCAGATTGCTGGCAGTGACCTCAGTTGCTTGTCTTCTTGCACCAATGCCCCTTAGAATATGACTTGCAAGTCCTGCTCATCTAGACAGGGCTCTG
The DNA here is from genome assembly GCA_004027915.1 of Capromys pilorides. Lineage (NCBI taxonomy): Eukaryota > Metazoa > Chordata > Mammalia > Rodentia > Capromyidae > Capromys > Capromys pilorides. The sequence goes on from PVKN010044536.1 coordinate 6,099, forward strand.
CCTGCCTACCCTTAAACATGGACTGGCTTTGGGTTTTACTTTGACAGAAGTGATAGCCTACAGACCCAAGGCTGCTCCATAGCCTCTGGACATCCCCAGAATAGCCTGCTGAGGATAAGGTTGCATGGAGCTCAATGCCACCATCTGGCGGAGGCCATCCTGCCCCCCAGAACACACAGATACATGAAAGAGTTGAGGACAGGCTGGTTGCTCAGCTGAGCCCAACCTCAATTCATGAATCTGCAGAAAATTTTAAGCCGTAACATTTGGGCCTTTTGTTAATTGGAAAACTGAGTCTTGATACAATGATATGGCATCCCAAAGGGTGTCATGAGGCCCCAGAAGCCCTCTCACTGGTCACGGGGATACTCACGGGTGGTGGTCACCCTTTTCAGGCCAGGGCCTCGGGTGTTGTTTTTCACAATGTGCAGAGATATCTCATACTCTTGCCCAGGGGCCAGGCCGGTTTGCTGGTAAGAGGTCTCGGGTCTCCTCAGGCTTTTGGTGATCTCTCCCTCATCTTCTTTATTCTGAAAGACAGGAGCACCGTGGTGAGTTTCAGAGGAGAGAAGACCTCTTCCTTTATGTGAGCCATTTAATCTGCACTTTTTATTCTTCTTAATTTTCCTTCCGTCGACCGAGCACCTCTTATGCATCAGAGCTCTACGTCAGATGATGACAGCACTAAGAGGGTGGGCATCACACTGGTTCATTTCGTCCTCTGGAAATCTCTCTGCTTGCCTTTTCCTAGGCAAGTCAATGATAAAGTGTGAGAGGCAAAGGGATTCTGAACTAAAAGCTCCACCCCTCCTATGCCAGACTAAGAAGCTGAGGTCAGAGAAGTTGTGTGATTGGCCCACAGTCACACAGATAGCTGGTGTCAGAGCCGAGGACTGAATTCAGGAATAAAGCTTTCTGCCTCAGCTGTGCTCTTGGGGATGGGGAGAAGGGCTGCCCAAATCTGAGCTATGCCTGGAAGTGCTTTGAGGGAGAGACTAATTCCTCTTTTCTTTGCCTTTCAGTAGATATTTGCAAAACACAATCTAGAAATGATTTAACCTCTATTTGTCTAGGCTCTCAGGCTAAAATGCTATATATATATTTTACTTATTAAAATCAGGGGTGTTATGGTTTGTGTCTAGTTGTCTCCCCAAAGCCTCATGCAGTCATGGGGTGGACTTCGAGAGTCTATGATTAATTCATGATCCAGCGCTGGGATTATGGGTGTGAGTGCTACACCCACCATTGGGCAGTCAACCTGCGTGCAGCACTGGAGGGGAGAAAGGCCCGTGCTTGTACAGCCACTGCTCCTGTCTTTTTGCCCTTGCTGTCTTGCTGTCTTTTGCCACCATGAATTGCTGCCCTCTGCCCTGTACAGCTCTGCCTTGGAGCCAGCTGAGTATGCGCTGAAACCTCCAGTTACTGTGAGCTCAATAAATCTTTCCTTCCTTCATTTTGGGTGTCAGGTATTTTGTCCCAGCATTGAGAGAAAAGTAGCTGAGACATGGGTACATGAACAACATTCAAAATATATGTGCAAAGCTGAAAAGTGCATATTGGAGTCTCATCTGTCCCCCCAAAGCTAAGGGAATGGAGGGTAGTGAAAGTCTATGAAGTGCTTTGACCATGTTCCATGTCCTTGACACCGAACATGCCTGCCTCCTCAGCTCCCTTCCTCACCATGTTCCGGAAGATGATCTCCCACGTTTCAAAAGCAATGTCTAGAGGATCCCACTCCACTTCCACAGATGTCTCCTTGATGGACTTAAATTTTAGGCCTTCAGGGGCAGGCAAATCTGTAAGGAAGAGCACAGGTATGATGTATAGTCACACAGTCCACTACGCCCATCATAGATGCCCACCATTCTGGAACTAATAACAAAGGACCTTTGAGAGTCCTTCTGGAGTACTGTCTGTTATGAGACAGAATGGAAATTAATATCAGAACTAATTACATGATTTCATGGCTTCTGGGTCATGTCCTTAATAAAGCACAGGCTTTGGGACCAGACCAACTGGGGCTAGAGTCTAAACTCCATTATTGCAAATTCTTGATCTTGAAAAAGTGGCACAAAATACCTTGAGCCTGTTCCTGTGCCCAGGAGGAGGAGGTGACTGTGACTGCCCTTAGGAACACACTGAGGGCTGAGTAAGAAAGTCTGAATAGATGGCTGAGCCTGCTTGCTGGCCCGCAGCACAAGAAGTAAGAAGCAGCCTAGGTCAATATCACTAAGCAAAGAGGGTTAGTTTCTTGACCTAGCCTGCTCATCAGCTTGAGCTGATGTGAGATGTTTATAGGAAGAACTTATAGAAAAAATATGGGCAGGGCAAGGAGGAAGAGCTGCTTCACACTAAGGGGCTCCTTTAAGAAAATGCTCAATGGGCTCCAGTGGGACCTGGGCCCTCGTGTGGTGTAGCCATGAAAGCACAATGGCTGGGCTGAGGTGGGAGGGCCAGTGGCAGGGCGGGCTCACTCACAGGTGGCAACTCTGGCACTGACGGGGATGCTTCTCTTATTCTCCAGGATGGCAAACACTCGGATGAAGTACTCCACGCCAGGCTCCAGCTCCCTGATGATGGTGGACGTTTGGTCCCCAGGTACCCGAAACTGCATTTCCAGGCCATTGGCATGGGTGGGTGTGTATACTACGAGGTACTCTGTGACTCGCATCTCATTGTCCCACGCCAGGTTTACGGTTTCTTCTGTCACTTCTGTCACGATGAGGTCTTTAGGAGGGGACACTGCAGCAATCAGAAAGGATGGGGGTCAGTAATGTACCGTTTCAAATCCCCCTAGGATTGCTTCTCTAGGCCTCTGTCTCGTGGGCTGTCAACTACAGAGGCCTGAGGCTCTCCCTTCGGAATCCAGCTTCCACGGTCTCTAAATGTAAGACTGAGCCCTAATGTTCATCAGCGTCTTGTGCTGCGCTGGACTGCCTGTGCCGTAGCATGGACTCCAGGGCTCTTTGTAACCCAGGCCCACCCACTGCTGCATTCCCTGGTCCTGGTCCAGCGTCAGCGTGGTAAGGAGGCCTGAGCTGCCCAGGTCTGCTTGCCTTGGCAAGTTTGGGAATCCCACTGCCTCCCTGCTAGCATGCTGTTCTTCCTCACCAGCTGTCCCTGCCTCACTCATGTTGGATCTTGAGCTCTGGCTTCCAATAGTAGAGATTCTCTACCATGGCAGTTATAATCTGGATGACGGAGAGAGGCGCACAAAGCCTCCCATTTGAGTCCCCTCCCAAGGAGCTCGGTCCCCAGTGAGTGCTCAGAGCTCCCCCAAAGAATCAGGGCCTGCGTGTGTGTGTTTAATTAAGAGAGACACAGTAACCTGCAGAGTGAGTCTGTGAGGGTGGTAAGCGTACAGTACTCTGACCAGTGTCCCACGTCTGCTCTACCGCAGCTACTGTCCTGGGTGCGGATCACACGCTGGCACTTACCCTGGGAGCAGTCCACGCCCGTGTAGCCCTCATTGCAGATGCAGTGGCCGGAGACGCACTGTCCCAAGTTGTTGCAGTCACTGGGACAGGAGCGCTGGCCACAGTCCACGCCCGTGAAGCCCTCGTGGCACACGCACTGGCCATCCACGCAGCGGCCCTGGCCGTGGCAGTCGCCGGGACACCTTCGCTCTTTGCAGTCGTGGCCCATGAAGCCCTCGTGGCACACGCACTGCCCGTTCACGCAGCGGCCCTGGCCGTGGCAGTCATTGGGGCAGGACAGCTCCGCGCAGTCGGGGCCAGTGAAGCCCTGCTCGCACAGGCACTGCCCATCCACACAGCGGCCCCGGCCGCTGCAGTCCCGAGGACAGCGGCGGTCCCTGCAGTCTTCGCCCGTGTAGCCGTCGTCACAGACACACATGCCGTTCACGCAGCGGCCACGCTGGTGACAGTCGTTGGGGCAGCTCATTTCGCTGCAGTCGTAGCCCTTGAAGCCCGCCTCACACACGCACTTTCCCTCTACGCAGCGGCCCCGGCTGTGACAGT
>PVKN010044537.1:0-10076 GCA_004027915.1 Capromys pilorides
ATTCTTCTACTTCAACTACTGTAAAATGGTGGTTATGGTGCATATACACAATATATTATAAAGTTCAGAACCCAAACATCACTGCGAACTTGCTGCTTGACAAAGACCATCTTCAATCAAATGAACTAAAGATAAACTTCTAGAATATATTCTCTTCAAAATGTTAAAGTCTCACATGAGTAGCTTACCAGATAATAAAAGGGTTCAGAGGGCAAAAGAGCTACATTTAACTAGAAAGGTCAGAAAAAGTCTCTTAGAGGAGTTTAGACTTGAGATAAGTGTTGAATGTGGATGATTCTTACATGCTAAAAGGAAAAGAATAATTTTGGCAATGGCACAGAAATCAATAGGAATCTTCTAGAGAGAATGAACACACCTCCGTAGTAGAATTCATGAGTTCTTAAAGGGCAACAATATTGAGTGGAAAACTACAAACACAGATCCTAACCAGACCATTAAAGGCTTAGCACTCAAGTACTAATTTAATCTTTCTTTCTTTTTCTTTTTTTTAAGAGCAGAATATTCATTGGGGGACAGAAAGCTTCTGTTTGAGACAGGGACAAAAGGGGGACCCAAGTGGGTTGTCCCCTAATTTAATCTGATAAATTAGGTGTCTCTAAACTCTTTCTTATGTAATACTTTATTTTTTAAAATGTGGATATATGTTCAAAGATATCATTATGTAATGTACAGTATTCAGCATACTCAAAAACAGAAATTAAAATGATGTGGTCATAGGAAACTTGTGTAACTACAATCTTCTTTGATTTTTTTCCCATGGAAAAAAAATTACAACTATAAAAACTCTGAAAATTATTAAGAAAAAGGCAATCCAGTTTGCGACCCTAGGAATAAGATGTGTTATATCACACCTATAAAACAGAAGAAATGCTGACTACTAACCAACAGAAGGCAAGCCAACTCAGTCTGTTCCTCTCCTAGGTTTAAAAGGCACCCTCATACCAGGTGAATCCAACAGAACCTTAAGTCCAACAAACAATAAGTAGCCAGAGAAAGTGCCCTTTCTTGAGTGGGACTGAGACCCCCTTGCTTCATAACAAATTCTGTGGTAGTCCAAAAGTACCAGAGGAGAGGACCCGAGGCCAGGCTATCAAGACTAAGAAGCCTGTTTGTCCCTATGGACTGATGTATCCCTCAAACAAGAAGTAACAACTAAGTTAGGCTACATTGTGAGAGAAATACTGCTACAAAATGCAGTCCAGTGTGGAAAGGCTCTTTACGCTCATGCACCAGAGCCCACAGAGGAGCTGGTAAGTACTGCTAGAGAAATCAGAGCGAAATAACTAGGAGCTCAGAAAGTGCTCTTCATTTATTACAAGAAAACTACTGGAAAACTATTGTATGAGGCGCCGAGGAGATAGCTCAGGAGCACAAGTGCCTGCCTGGCAAGTGCAAGGTCCTGAGTTCAATCCCCAGTTCCGGGAAAAAAAAAAAAATGAAGGGAAAATAAAGTCATTCTCAGATGACATAAATCTAAAACGATGTGGGTAAAAGTCAAATTCCAACAAAGTTCTAATACTTGCTTTCTAGGTGCCAATGAACTTTCTGTGTACCTTAATATAAAAGACATTGCAGGCAGAATGCAATTTAGGATAGAGTAGCATAATGAAAGTGGTTTCTGGGACACTGTACCTTGACATTCATAATACCTGTTGGGAAAAGAGTTAACATAGAAGATCTGCTTCCACTTGGTTCCTATCTCTTCAGTTATGCTGACAACTGATGGCCACATTGAGCACTAAACTACTGGAATGTTCAAAACTTAGGAAGTAATGTCAGCCAATATGCCTGCAGTACTGAGTCAGGAAGAAACAGGTTTAGCATCTTTGAAATAAACATGAACTTAGACAAGGGGGCCAAACACATTCACTGGAAGAAAGATAGCCTGTTTAATAAATGGTGTTTGAAAAGCTAGCTCTGCACATATCCAAGATTAAAATTGGACATATCTATTTCACAGTGCACTAAATTAAATTCAAAATGGATCAAAGATCTAAATATTAAAACAGAAACATTAAATTTGCTCAAAGATAGAATAAGTAAAACCAATGATATTAGTTTGGCAAGGACTTTACAAATAAATCCCCAATTACATAGAAACTATCACAAAGAATCAACTAAGATTTTAAATTAAGCTTTTGGACAGCAAGGAAATCAACAATGGAGTGAAGAGACAATTCATAATGTGTGAAAAATGTTTTCCAGCTGTTCCTCAGACAAAGGATTACTATCAAGAACATATAAAGAACTCAAAATCAGACCTCCAAAATTTAAAGACTCAAACCAAAAATGGGCATCTGAGACGATACACATTTCTCAGATAAAAAAATAATAAACAGCAAATAGATGAAAAAGATGTTTAATATCACTTGTTCTTTGAGAGACAGAAATTCAAACAACACTGAGATTCCATCTCACTTCAGAAAGAATAGCTATTATCAAGAAATCAACCAATAACCAATGTTGGAAGGGTTATGGAGGGAACAAAAAGAAACCCTACTCCACTGTTGGTGGGAGTCTAGACTGGTGCAATCAGTGTGGAAATTCTTCAAAAAACCTAGGATTGGAGGTCCCAGGTGACTCAGTAGTACCCTTCTGGGTATCTTTCCAGAATTAAAAACATCATACCACAGCGATATATGTGCACCCATGTAGCAGCACAATTGGTAATAGCTAGGTCTTGGAAATAATACAAATGCCTATCGACCAAGAAATGGATACAAATTATGTGGCCTTTTCATACAATGAAGTACTACTGAGCCATAGAGAAGGATGAACTGAGGACTTTCATAGGTAAATGCATCCCACTAGATACCCTATTTGTAAGTGAAATAAACCAGACACACAAGTGTAAACATTGTACTATCTCCCCAGTGTGAAAAGTTGAAAGAGTAAATAAGATCCAAAATGTACAATAGATATTATAAAATGGGAAGAAACTTCAAAAGGAGAGAGAAACTGGAGAAAAGAAGAATGGGAAAAACAATATACATATATAAATACATATAAAAATTATACTATGAATTTCTCTTAGTTCACTGAAAAGTTTGTGCTAATATATTTTGGACAATTAAATACCAGTATCATGTATTCTGAGTAACTAATTTATTTATTTATTTTTATTATTTTTTTTAAAATATTATGGCTGGCTCAGCCTGCGCTGGGGTGGGGCTGGCACAGTATGTGGTGCCGGGGAGATCAAACCACAGTCTCTGTGGTTGCCTAAGCTTTCCTAAGCAGGCGACTTAGACAGCTGAGCCATCTCATCGGCCCTGAGTAACTAATTTAAAGACAACTATATGAAATGTGTTAACCATTGTCATCCTCCTATTATCTTGTTTTGAAACTTTGTTTTACATCTTTCTCTTCAAAATAAAACACATTAAGTATCCATGAAGATTTATGCTATCTACCTAGTACCTGGCTGAGTCTCATCAGGGCAGGTCATATATAGGGTATGTAATCAGCTCCTTGTAAGAACATTAGAATAAGAGTCAAATGAAATTTCCTGAGCAATAACATTATATCCCTGCAATCTGCAGTTAGAATGGCATGCTCATGAAATTTCTAAATAACGAGGACAAAAATATCTGTGTTTGGCCTAGGTTTTGCTACTGTTAGTGCATGAATCCTTTGCTGTAATAAAGTTTAGCTTTAAGTGTATTTATATTAAATTGTGTGAGTGAATTACAGGTGGTAATGGGAGTGCCAAAATAGTGTGAGGGACTGAAGAATAAACAATTTTAAATTTGTCTAACTGCAAAGTTTGTGCCCTTTCTAAATTACACTGCTTCTCAAAATAGAGTAGTATATTTAAAGTAATACATATGATTCTTTCAAATTAAAAGATCATTCAAAATCATCAACTTTAACTGAAAACCAATGCATTATAAGTTTGCCTTTGCATTTCAAGTTCTAGTCCTAAAAGATTTTCTATTTTTAATGGTTTATATACATTTTTTCAAATTTTTAAAAAATTTATTTGGTACAGGGTCTCATTATATAGCTCAGACTCCAAGTGATCCTCCTGTTTTCAGCATTCCTAGTGGTGATATTATAGGCATGCACCACCATACCTGGTCTCAGCGGCCAGCTCAGTGCGCCCAGGGGCAGGGGCAGTATGGCATGTGGGGCTGCAACCAAAACCCCCAGCCCCTGTGCTTGCCTAAGCAGGTACTTAGTCCATGGAGCTATCCTGCCAGCCCTTCAAATGTTATTTTTGAGCCCAATTATAGATTGCTCTTCATTTTCTGGATTTACTGGATTCCAACCTAACTTAATGCTCTATATTTTGTACTTTCAGTTTTTGTCTCAAAAAATTAATCACAATAAAATGTTCAAGTAAAAATCAAATAGCACATCTTTATATAGCTGGCAGGACTGTGAACCAATTTTATATATGCTTATAACCTAAAGGGCTCATGCCTTAAAATCTCCATGTTATTTTAAATATTCCATTTTCATGCAGATAAACTGCCTATGTTTTATAAAATATAAGCAAATCATTTAAAATCAAAGTATCACCAAAATCAAGCCATTAGTATCATATTTTCCACTTCTGTAAAAATATTATGTTCTTCAAAGCCATTCATCTTTGCACATAAGTACCAGAGTTATAACATGCATAAACAATGTAAGCACATGGAAATACATGCTACTTATGGCTTTAATGTTAAAAATCAAAATTTCAGAATTTTGTCTCACAAAAAGTCATTTAAAATAAAATGAATCAAGTAACAAAATAGCAGCAATTCCTTTGCTGACCTGCTGAGGAAAACCAGCCACAGTCTGCCCAGGCTGCAAGCAACTAATCCTGCTTCTTGGTGAACTGCCACAGGGTGCAGATGGTTGTTATTTATTATGTCAATCAGCGAATACCAACCTTCTTTGGGCTGATGTATAATTCTTCCTAAAGTTATGCTGTTAAAGGGCATCAGAGAGTAGAAAAACATATTTGAAATCAGAGCTCAAGCAAATAAGTCAGAGTGATTGGAATGTGTTTCAATTAATATTTCACTTTGATTCACATTCAGTACTCCAAGGAAAAGTAAGCCTACCTAAAGATCTAACAATACTAAACAATGATCTTATTCAACCTCTATAAATTTTCCCAATGTTGAAAATATAAGATTTATAAAAAGCTACTTCTTCCACGTAGGCAAAATGCAGATACATTTTTAATCTAACACTTTCATTTTTATATCATTGTTTTGATAATTTCACCTTAAGCACAGGACAACTCACCAATGCAACAATAAAACTTATTTTCAAGCAAGGGCTTGGATCCAACCTGAGAAGTTAGTTACCAAAAACACTAAAAAGAGAAGCTTGGTCCAAAGGGATAGGGGTAATTATCTAGTGTAAGAATTTCAAAAAGGAAAAGGGAAATGAAGGAAAACAAAGTAAGTGCAAAAAAATACTTAAAATTATATCACAAAAGATTTAACACAAAGCAGATAAAATTAAAATATAAGTGTGGAAGAGATATTTTAAAGCTTTTATTTTGATGGAACAAATCCAATGTATGATCCTTAGAGGAAATAATTAGCAAAATACCATAATACATAACATAAATGACTGTCAAGAGACTATAATTCTTCTACTATTCATACTAAAAAATAATTGCTATCTCTACTTTTGCACACAAGTTTTCAGTCAGTTTGCTTCATTACCTGCTTAGCCTACTTAGCGAGTTTGTTCCACGCAAAATCTCGGCTACAGAGTATTTTTAGAGTACAATGATTGCTCAGAATTGGATCAGCTTTGTCATTAAAGTTATCAGGGTTGTTTAGGAGAGAAAAAGTCCAAGTATGCAAAGTAGGTTGCTGGTATGGAATCCATTTCAGAAGCTTTTAGTAATTTAATACTTCCTTAAATGCTCTATAAATTAATTGCAAATAATCTCAAAGTGCTTTCTTCACAAATGGTTCTTATTTAGTTAGACTTATAGTACCACTTTAAAAGTAACACTACATTTGCAAGCTTCATTATTCTTGGATGTATACTGCCTTTACTTTCACTTTGTCTAATATTTTATTTTTAAATAATGTCTACTTTTCCTATTTATATAATAAACATGTTTCTATTAGCATTGTATAATTGAAACAACAGCTGTATAATAACTTTGTATATACTAATATTTCCTTCTTTTTTTTCTTTTGGTGGGATCAGGGTTCGAACTCACAACCTTGCATTTGCCAGATAGGCACTTGTGCCACAGAGTTATCTCCCTGGCCACCTATACTAACATTTCTAACTCATTTTCATTAATCTCAACTTAAGAATAAGTTAAATTTTTCTTATTTAAAACTTTTGAGCTGATAACTACACCCTCCAAAGGAAAAAAATACACCTTCTATAAGTGAAAAATGCTGATGCAGATCCTGCAGGTTTTGGCAACTGAGTGACTAAAAATAACCAGCTAAAAAAAATGTGCAGCTCCAATTTGATATATCAACTTACTAAGAGAAACATCTTATTATTATCTATAAATACTATGCCACAGATTTATTCTTTTTGCTGATATATTCAATGTAATAATGTGAAAGGACAAAGCGTTCATTAAAACAAGAGCAAAGTATAATTTCTGGTCTCAGGAACTTATCATTATCCAGTAAGAATAGGAGAAAGAAAGTAAAGACAGCACCCTGATTTAAAAAAGATGAGGTTACTACCTTTGTCCTTTTAGTTTTATCATTCAGTACATCCCCATGCCCTGCCCCATCCCCTACCCATACACACACTCTGGCCAACAAGATGTGACCTCTATCAGATGGGTTTGACTTTCTCCCCAATGTCTCTCATTGCTTTCTTTTCTCCATTTTTCAGTCTATTTGTGCAGGGCAGAAGCCTCATGAAAGAAACACATATGAAGAGTCACCTTTGTTTCCTAGTCAAAGCATACATGGTGGGATCATAATTTGGGCCTTTGGGTTATCTCTGGAATATGGCACCAGTAAGAGCTTTTTGAATAGTACCACAGACAAGATTTACCAGAACCTTTTTCAAAAGCACTGAAGGGAAAGAAACCCAAATGATCTACAGCATGGCACAATGGGCTTCCTGTACTAAAGAATTGTTCAGAGTAGGCTATGGGAATCAGGACTTCTTTGTCTTTATATACAGATATGCTATATTAGCTATGTAACTTTCAGCCTCAGTTTCTTTATCTTCAAATTGAAATTGCTAATATGCAGAAGCACAGCAAGTTAATATGCAGAATCATCTTTCTTATTCAAGATTTTTCAAACCCCTTAAGGGGCACAAAATTCTAAGCTACACTCATCCATTCCCAAAGATCCCTTTAAGCAAACCTTTATTCTGTTCATTAGTTCAATAAGCACTTAATGAATATGCATTAAATAATAGGCACTGTGCTAGGCATTGGCTACATATAGTAAGTGAAATGTTCTCTGAAAGAAAAAAGTGAAAATAAACTTAAAAGTTAAAAAATTTTGAGTATCTCTAATATTATGAGAAGAAAATGGAGGCAAAAATAATTTAGATAATGTACTAGTTGATACATGTGTCAACTTGAGAAGTTTAGAAGTTAAATTGACTCAGCACAGAGCCAGGGTTCTTATTATGTAAACAACCTCATCTTGTGCTAGAGGAGGGCAAGGACATTGCCTGAGATCTACACCCCAACCCCAGGGTAGCCTGCTTATAATATAAGAAAAGGAGAGTGGCAACTATTGCTGCTCTTCTCTTTGCTCTTGGCTGTTTTCCACCACCATGAAATGCTGCCCTCTGCCATGTGCCACTCTGCCTTAGAGTCAGCCGAGCATGGACTGAAACCTCCACAAACTGTGGACTAAATAAACCTTTACTTCCTTAATTTTGAATGTCAGCAGTAAGATAAAACTAACAGACAGAGTGATGGGAAAAAGTATACCAGGTAGAAGGCACATCTAGATTGCAGACACTAAGACAATGACAGGGAACCTTTTAGAGCTTTCAATTATACAAACAACCTGCTGTAGTTTTTCTATCATGGGTTGTCCACCACTGCTCTAACATACAGAAAGAATATGGTGTCTTTTAAAAACTCCTATTAATTTCTTTGGTTTTAAATTTACATAGATAAATATCTAGTTGTCTACTACATGAAATCTCCACTAGAATGTCTATCATTTGAAACTTTTTGTACTGGGAATTGAAGTCAGCACCTTGCACTTGCCAGGTGCTATGCCGCTAAGTCATACCCTGGTCCTACCATCTGAAACTAATCAAGTTTAGAACAGAACTCTCAATTCTCAAGTCTATCAAAAGTGCAATTTCATTCAATGAAACTGAACTATTTTCATAAGAATAACTATTTGGGCTTTAAATATAGATGTATTGTACTACTTATGTAACTTTCTCAAACTACACTCAAACACACACACACACACACACACACACACGCTGCTAGCAAGTGTTTTGACGTTTGTTGTGCAAGTATGTTTTTGTTTTTTATTGTACAAAGGAACTCAATCCGGGGCCTCATACAAGCTAGGCAAAAACTTTACAAGTGAGCTATAGCCCCTAACACTGTCTGACATTTGTGATAACGTCATTGTACTTAGAATGAAGCAAAATATCTTAAATGATTTAATCTAAAAGAGAATAAAGGTGAAATCATGCCTCTATTTCCAGTTATTAGTATATCAGTAACATGATACTATCTATGTTTTGGACAGTAAATAAGCCAACCCTGATTTCATTCAGATTAGAAAAAATAAAAATAAAGGACCATGTCAACTTATTCTGGTGCCAGATTATAGAACCCTAAGAAAGAGAGAAAATGTCAAAACTATTAAGACTATTGATGCAACACAGCTTGTAAGCAATTAAACTAAAGGAGTCATCAGTAAGCAGGCTTTTTATTTGTGAAAAGGATTAAGAACCAATTTCAAGGTTTCTTATCGCCTTCATGAAAGTCAAAATGTAATTTCTAATTTTGAGCTGCTGGTTGCAAAAACAGAATTGTAAAGCAGAACTAGGATTCAAAGTCTGAATGAAAAACTCACAAGGGGACATCATAGATGGATAAAACATAATTAATCTTTCTCATATATCAAATTCTCTACCCAGGAAAGATTTCCAACAAATCAATTTTATTAACTAAAAAACCCAATTTATAAATAAAACTAATCTATGCATAATTATGATAGTAATCTTTTCCTCTCCTGACCTAACAAATTAAAGATTTGATTGCCTCTCTATTATGTAACACAAAATAAAGTGTTGTTAAATATTCATTTAAGTTAATATGTGGGAGATTTATACAAATTGGTCTTATTCTAGAACTGGGGCAAAGACCACAGACATGGCCATATTTACACTATAACATATATGACTATAAAGAAATATCTTTTTAAAAGCACAATTTTAAAATAAGCTTACTCTACAAATGACAGCCTTACTCAGAACAGCTTAGGAAAATCATCTTAAAAGCTCCCTTTGGATGACTTGCAAATATTTCCAATGTCAGAAGACTATCAATCTGTTCCAAGCGATTTAATTTTCAGAAAGCCAATTGTTCAGAGTCAAATCTGGTGGGTGTATTAGGTGTTCAAAATTAGTGAATACAGTTTAGCTGCACAGTAATAAGATATTTTATGTTACCTGAAGTTAGTCTGAAGCCAATAAAGAAAAAAACTATACCAAGGCATGCTTAGGTTTCTCTCCAAGATGTTCTTGATAATGTGTGTATTCTCATCAATATTATTAAAACTAATATTAAACCTTTACAGATATAGTTGGGATTTCTACTTGTATCAATATAGAATTATCAACTATATTTATATATGGATTTTTACTTATATCTATAAGGAAAAGATTAAATTTGGGAAGTAAAAGGATATTGGCAGACATGTGATTCAATTCTTTCTTGTAGTTACAGATAAGAATGTCAGAGAAAATGATCTCTATAGATCTCCTTATGGAGTTATGAATTCAGTGGTTTTCAGACTTTAGCCTGTATCAAAATCATTTGAAGGGGGCCAGCGAGATGGTTCAGTGGTCTAAAGCGCCTGCTTAGGAAAGTGCAGGCAACTGCAGGGACTGCGGTT
>PVKN010044538.1:0-10054 GCA_004027915.1 Capromys pilorides
GATGTGATCCCTATTTTCTCAGAAACGCAACTGTGTTCCCTACACTTTCTCCAGTCATGACAAGATTGGGAAAAATGTGCTTTTCAGTGGCAGATCCTACAAATAATTAGCATGCACTGTTAAAGTAACTGTTGATTGCACTTTATTTATAGATATTAACATGATTAATTGCATTGGAAGTGGGCCTGGGGGATGACACTTTCTGAGGTGCTGTCGAGGCGCAAGTGAATCCGTAGCCTCCACAGGGTAGTGGGAGAGACCCGAGCCTTTCCCCTGTCCACAGTAGTCCCTAAAGAATTGAGTCTAATTCTGCAAGAATAATCCCCTTCAGAGAGAATTTTCTTTGATGTATGATATGTTCAGCTAGGAAGGGACAAGATAATAGCATGAGATATTTAAGCACATGTTTAGTGCGGCCAACAACAAAGTTCATATCACTATCTTATCTAGTCTTCTCCAGTCCCCTGGCTGAATATGATATGTACATATGGATGACTCCAACCTTTGTAATTCTACCCATGCCTTGCATTATAGGCTCATATATTCAAATGTCTTCTTTAGATATTTGTTGAACAATATATTATTATTATTATTATTATTGTTGTTGTTGTTGTTGTATTATTAATTTTAGGGAAGGGTCTACAGGGTGTTCAGGGTCTCAGACTAGATCATACTTGCAGTGATCCTGTTTACAGCCTCCCAGAGGCTGGGATTACAGGTGCACGCCACCATACCCAGTCTCAGGTGCCTGTCTCAGAGCACCCCAGGGGCAAGGCCGGCATGACAGGCCTGGGGATTGAACCCCCAGCCTCTGGCCTGCTTGCAGGCACTTTAATCCACTGAGCTATTTGGCTAGCCCAATAATATGTTTTAAATTTAGTTAATTTCCCTGCCTTGCTCCTAGCTTTCTTAACCAAGCCTTTCCCATCTTGGTGGAAAACCTCCTTCCACAGACAGAAACTAAAGTCTCGGTAGTTATCGTATCTATATTCCTCCTCTTCTCTCACCCTCCCACATCTGCAAGGCATGTCAATTTTCCCTCCCAAAATATCTACAGTCTGTTCAACCTTCTCCTTCTCTATAATGCTATCCCATTTCAAAACCAACTCTATGTCACATGTACTACTACACTACCATGAAGGCAAAAGGAGCAGTGAGAGCAGGGGACAGGGTGTCGGCTAGGACATGCTCATGTTATAGGGTTCTGTCCTACAGCTCATGGCTGCTTAAGGCATTAGGAATCTCAGAGGTTGCTTCCATATCCTCTTGTCTACACTGCAATGTGTCTCTTGAGTTTGGGATTCCTCTTTGGGTCTGATACACTGATGAGTACCCAAGGAGCTTTAGGAAAGGGCTGCTTCCAGCTGTAATTTCTTGCCTGCCATGTAATGGCCTTCCTCTCCCTGGCTTCCAGAGTAGGACCCCAAGGGCGGACAGCTCCCATCTCTTGCAGGTCCATATGCTGTATCCCAGTACCACAGTGGCGGATGGGTGTGATGATAGCATGAAGAACTTAATGATAATAAGAATGGTAACTGGTGGGCTAAGAAAAGTCTTTCCCATCTATTAAAAATAAGTGTCTTTGAATTGTCTAGGATCATGGGATGTCTGGTTTGGCACTGTAAGGATTTCAACATTTCATATTTCAAAACACATCTAAAACGGGGAAGATGTGGCCAATCTGGTAGACATTCTCTGCAGTATTGGCCTCACTTAGAGGGCAATATCTCACAGAAGGCCTACTTGGCACCCAGCTTTGCTCAGCAGTAGAGAGAAATGGTGTTTGTGTCCTAGGATGACAGGGCACAACTTCACCACAGGGCAGTGGTTTGCAGCCTTTCCTCACAGAGAAGGAAACCATTTGCCCAAGCATAAAGAGCTGAGCCTTGTTCCTAGTAAAGGAAACTTGGTGCTCACCTCTGGCACATTATCAGGACCGCAAGGCATGGTTTCTGAAGCCTTCGAAAGTCATTAGTCCTCATAGGTTCATTAAAAATAAACAATGCCACGTGAGCATCACTTACATATTTAACTTCGGCTAGTGGCCTCACAGATCAGGCACTTCCTATAGGCACAGTAAATGTGATCTTGGCTTACCATCTGGTAAGTGTTTCTCTGATATCCTTGTAGGTGATCTGGATAATGTAGCACAGGGGATGGTTAAGGTGAATTCATATCTAGTTGGACAACTACTTTGTTATTTGTTTGTTTGTTTATTTATTTATTTGAGACAAGTTTTTCTATGCAGTTGAAGCTGGCCCTGAACTCATTAGTTGGTCCAGGTCTCAAACTCGTTGGGATCTTCCTGTCTCAGCCTCCTCAATGCTGGGATTACAGGTGTGTGCCACCATGTCAAAGGGACAATCATATTTAAAGAGTGCCAGTTAAAACGACCTGGGTATTATCCAGTTCTGAAATTTCATCAGTAGTTTAAGGAAGAAATAGAACTTGAGTATGACATAGTGGGCAAAATAAGCATATTGGAATCCACATTCATGATCCATAAAAATCCTAAAAACAGTGAAGATGGATAAAGCCTAACAATACAAATTTATCAAGATAAATGATTTGAAGGTGTAAAAAGTCAATGATGCATTCTTTAGAGAAGACACAGCCTAATGCATGAGAAAATAAAAGGCTTATGATTTGATTTTACTTTGGCACTCAAATATTTTTTAATTTTAAAAAGAAAAATAAATAATAAAAGTAATGGTATAAAATTTGAAAACAACATTGTAGGAGAGTAGCAATGGTTAGTACATTGAGTATTATTATCTTCAAAGCAGTTGCTCATGCTACAAAACATAGGCATGCTTGTAGCTACTCTTTTCTCCTTGTTGGGACAAAATATCTAACACCCAGAATGAAGGAAAGAAAGGCTTATTTAGCTCGCTGTTAGTGGAGGTTTCAGTCCATACTCAGGTGGCTCCAAGGCAGGGTGTTGCACATGGCACACAGCAGCTGTTCATGACTTTGGCAAAGAGCAGAGAACAAAACCAGTGGCTGGAGCTGAGGCAGCTAGCCAGCATCTCTCCCCTCCTTCCCTTATAATGCAAATTACCTGCCGGAGGGCGGGTGCAGCACCCATACCCACAATAATCAATCACCAACTCTAGAAGCCACCTCATAACTGCATGAGGCTTTGGTGGGGGGGACAACTAGACACAAACCATAATGGGTATGAAAAGTTGATCAAATGATATAGGCATACTTTGGATCAAACTGTAATCAACTACCAAAAGCTAATTTTACTTAAGGCTGCATAAGTAGAGGCATAGTTTGAAAAGAAAGAGTGTACATCAACCACGAGTAGCTTGGATCATTGATTCTGTACTGTGCATCTTTATTTTGGGAATATGCAAATTGCCAGAAGGTAGTGATCACAGCAGCTACTACGGGACAAGACCAGGACAATACGAAGAACAATAAGGAGCTATTAAGTATTAAGGGAAACATTCAAGGAAGACAGATTCCTGGTAGCATTAATTTGAATTGGTGGCACATAGCAGAGAGGTTAGACATGATCTGAATGGTTCAAAGGATTAGAACTAGGTTATTCAGTGGAAGCCATAGAAAAGTCTAGAATCTTCCCTACCATGTCTAAACCATGGACTGTCTGTCTTTGGAAGTAGTGAGTTCCCTGAATGTTTAGCAAGTGTCTTTACTTTAGAGAAGAATGAAGTGTCAAGTAGGTGTTGGGACAAATGTAAAGTCTTCACAGTCCTGAACACCTAGAATGCCCCATCTTAGATATTAGCTATGAGTAACATGAGACAATAGATTTATTAAGGCAAGACTGCTCCAGAAGAGTGTTTAGGGAGATGGGATTTGGTGGAATGTGGAATTGTATTTGAGCAGAAGATCTGGAGATTAAGGCAACAGAAATGTGAAGCCTGTTGACTAAGGCTTAATTCAGCATCTTAGGAACTTATGTACTTTAAAAGGGGGAAAGGAGAAGGAAGTTCTAAGTGTCAGTGCATCTGGGTTGGAATTTGGAGGACTGAAAACTTACTTTTTCTCAATATGCTTCCTTAATACATACTTTGAAATTCATATGTGTCCCCTTAATCCTCCTATTTTCCCAGCGAGCATGTCTAGTCAAGGAGCGCCTGTGGCTAAAACAAAGATAGAAGTTTCAAAAATCAAAGGGTGTTTAATGCAACGGTTCCATAACCTATTCTGAAAAGATTTTTTTTTTTTTACAGATCCATCAATTCTAAATAGACAATAAAAAAGTAATTGGAGATGGAAATTCATAATTAAACATCCTTGGGAAAATCAAAGCAGACTTAGAATTGAGCATTACGCACTGGCTTTGATGCACTGTTTCATGGGTTTTTGAAGAAAAGAAAACATTAAGATGAGTTAGAAATCATTTTGATTTCACCTTGCATTCTCAGAGCCCTTGTCATCCCCCAAATTTCTGTCTGAACCAAGACTTCATGCACTTTGTGGGCGATGAGAAGATGAGATGCTCTAAGAAAGACTCTCTAAAGGGAAGCATGACAGCAAATGAGCTAAGCCATCAATTGAGTAGCACACATAAGGGAAAACACACTAGTTTCATTCTACCATGGACAGAGATTTGGCCCAAAGGTAACCACTCAGTGGTTCCCTTTATGCTTTTAAAAATCCTTCCTGGAGATCAGTGCTGCCCACCCTTCATTCCTATTCTGTCTTCATCAACTCTTCCTCCATCCCTAGCATATAATCCTTACAGCTCAATACCTCAGTCACTTTTACCTTTAAACCATGCCTTTCTTTTAGATCTTTATCTCTGTTCAGTTTGCCTCAGTGTCTGAAAGATTACTCAAGAGCAATTTACCCCTCACAACTCATCCTCCAGGTAAACACAGATCTGATCCCCTCAGTTCCTGTTTAAATTGTTCAATAAACCTTGGATACTATTAAGTAAAAATCTGAGACAACTTCTCCAGCCCTTCTATTATTTCTCCTAACACTGGCGATTCCCCAATCAGTAGCAACCATTCCTTATTGCACCTCCTTTCCTCTTTCATTCCTTCATGTTCTGTTTCTTCTTCCTAAATGATTCTTACTCACTTTTCTACTGGCAAAGTTTTCTTTTGTATCTGTGAAGACCCAGATGCCTACTTCTGTTCTCTGTGCAGTCTTCAGGGTCTCTCTGAGCCTGTGCTCTCGGCTATGACAGCGGTCCATATTTCCATTGTCATATGAAATCAGAGATATTTGTGACAGAACCTGAAGGGAGGAGACATGTCTTCCACCCAGCGCATTTATCTGAGGGCCCTGGCTATGGAGGACAACCTAGAGTCCTAGAGGTTAACGTGCCCACATCCCCATGGCTGAAGCCACGCCCTCAACCAAGCAGTCAGACTATAAAGCCCTTAGTGCCCCCATGTGGGAAGCCCGTTCTTAGCCCAAGAGGCTCATGGAGCTAACAAAGAAGAGAAAGGGGGCCAAATTCTTTATTGTTTGGTGGCTTTGAGGGAATGCAGAAGAGCTAGACTAGGGCCTAAAAATGTCCAGCTCATTCCCTTTTATCATGTGGTGTTTCTATCCTAAGGCCTGAAATTCTTTCCTACTTTAAAAAAAAAAAATCATTTTTTCTTAGTACGTTTGCAGCACGTAATGCTCACTGTCCTTGTGGGGAACAGGTACGTGCACATGACGCATCTTAATTCTTCTTAAAATCTCCTTCCTCGTAGATCTGCTGACTCCTTTCCATCTGAGGAAGACCTGCCTTGCTATTTCTTCTGATCTGTCTTTTGTGTTGCTCATTATTAACGAGAAAGAACAGCTCTTGCTTTCCCAGCTAGTGGACAGAAAGAAAAACAGTGACGAAAGGTACCTTGACTGAGTCTGATTTGAGAATTGGGGCAAACGGTGCTTTAGCAAAAGAGGATCTGCTTTTCCTCCCAGCATCAGCATCAGGCCACTTCCCTTTGTATCCCCCACTATTTCATAATGCTGTTGTGGGAAATAAGCAATTTGATTATACTAAAAGTCAGTATAGCAGTAATCATGAGTTATTTGAAATATGCTTCTAAAGGGGACAACAATAATATTCTCTCTCTCTCTCTCTCTCTCTCTCTTCTTTCTCTCTCTCCCCCACCCATTCAATGAGCAAATATATGTAAGCCAGTTAGCATAGTGTCTGAAATACACCTGCTAACTTGTTATGTATGTTCCCCACATCTACTAGGTAGGCCTGGTACACGGCGGCCCATTATATGTCCTCTTCGCACACCTGTGAATGAACCTCAGTGATCCCTACTGGGAGCCAGAGCTTGATCGGGGCTAGCTCAGGGCAGCAGCTTCTCTCTACCAGATAGACTCACATTCAGAAGCACGCTTATATCCTCACCTGCAAGCTGGATAAGGGAGACACAAGCAGGCTAGAATAAGTTCCTCAAGAGCAGAAAATGAAAGAAAACCAAACAAGATGACCTTTTAAATGGTATATCCTGGGAATGGCAGGGGTTATCAGATATTACCAGAGGTTGAAGCACTTTCCATTCCCATGAGCTTCTGGTCACGCATGCCTTATATCTAGATGTTCCCCAAAAGCCTCATGAGCTCATAGATGGGGATTTGTGTAGGTGACTAGATGTGGGTGGATGATACTGTTTAGCCCACTGAAGTTTATAGATGGGTTTGATATTGGGAGAAGAAGCCTTCTGGGACTAGAGAACATACTCATAAATGAAATAAATCAGACCCGCGTGTGCAGACTTCGCACTGTCTCTTTCGTGTGAGAACCTGAAAAAGAAAGTACAATGTACTGGGGAAAGGGAGTGGACCTGCTCAAAAGTAAGGCAGTACTGAGTTGGGGAGGACAGAAGACGGAGTGGGGGAAAGAGATGTATTTATGTATGTAAGCAGGATTTAAATATATATATATATATATATATATATATATATATATAGGCAAGATGTCTTTTATTGTAATAAATTTTCTTTAATATAGACACCCACCATATTTTGTAAAATCATACCATGTACTTGTCAATGATTAAAATCCAAGAGATCAGCTAAAAGCCATGGAAACTTGAATAGCACAGCATAGTTGGAGATGTTTGCAATGGCCTCCTAGTTAGTAATATATATATATATATATATATATATATATATATATATATATATATATATATATAATGACCAGCACAGCCTGCCCTGCGGGTGGGGCTGGCACAGCATGTGGTGCCAGGAATCGAACCATGGTCCCTGCAGTTGCCTAAACTTGCCTAAGCAGGTGTTTCAGACTGCTAAGCTATCTCGCCAGCCCTGCAATTTTAAAGAGAATGGTAAGAAAGACTTCAGAGACTACGTCATCTACGAGAAGACCTGAAGTTAGAGATGGGGAGAGGAATAAAACTCTCTAGGGAAAGCTTCTCTGGTTAAACAGAGCAAAAGGCCCTGAGGTAGAAGCAAGTGTGAGTAACAGTGAGGAGGCCAGTGTGGCCTGGGTGGAGAAAATGTGCAGGAAGTGGTGGGAAGATGGGACTGAGGTAATATGGAGAAGAGGAGTACAAATCCCTCAGGTCATTACAAAGACTGCTTTTTTTACTCTGATGGCATGGCAAATCACTGGATGAATTTTGGGTCAATAAGTGACAAGGCCCAACCAATAATTTAAAAGTATCTCTCACGCTTCTGTGCAGTGAACAAATTTGCATAGGGATAGGATGGAACAACTTAGGAGCACAATTACTAACTAGGAGGCCATTACAAAAACTCCAACTATGCTGTGTTATTCAAGTTTCCATGGCTTTTAGCTGATCTCTTGGATTTTAATCATTGACAAGTATAAGGTGTGATTTTACAAAATATGGTGGGGTGTCTATATTAAAGAAAATTTATTACAGTAAAAGACATCTTGTCAAATGCTCCCCACTCTCTCTTATTTTGAACACACTTCTCCCCTTGTCCTTGCTACTTTCCAAAGCATTTATAGAAACTCTCCTTAGTGAGTGTCTTTAGTTGCACTGTCTTGGGTGACTTGATGTCCCAAACTGACTCAAGACCTTTACTTTTCATGGTCATCTGGACTTCTGGGAAAAGCCAAGCATTACCCAGCATCGTATCTGGTGGATAAAGTAGAAGAGAACACAACATAATGTTTTACAAACCCACTTTCTTATTGGATGGCACTTGGCAACAGACTTCTCCATGTATTTGATCACACAATTCCTTAGTTCCTTTACTAGATGCTAAAATACTTGACACCCAAAATTAAAAGAGAGGTTTATTCAGCTCACAATATGTAGAGGTTTCGGACCCTAATGAGCTGGCTCCAAGGCAGGAGGCATGGGAGAGGAGAAGCAGCTCCCGACAAAGTAGGGCAGGTAGATGGCAGATGGCAGCAACATGCAACAAGCAACAATTGACCACACAGCCCCCTTTCTGTCTCTTATATTCTTATCTGCACCTTTAATCCTAGCATCACATGCTCTAGATCCAGCCATCCCTGAGAAGCCCCCCACCTATGACTTTGGAGGGGCATCTAAATACAAGACATAACACAGCTCATAAAGACATGCATGAAAAAGGACTTCCAGAATAGTGATAGAAAGGTGTGATATATGTGCCTAAAGAGCAGAAAAGCATTTTGAGGAGGATTAATACCAATGTGCCTTTTACTGCAATACATTTTTGAAATTTAAACATTCACTGTACATTTTGCTCACATCTCATGTTAAATTTTCAGATCCTCATCTAGCCAGGCATGGTAGCATATGGCAGGTGGTAACTTTTGTTTAAGAGGGTTCCAACAGATGTAGAACTGAATATTCTTCCTAGGAACTCAGAGATAGCAAAGAGAAAGAACACCTTGGACAGTGTGCAAACAGAGAGTGTTAAATTATTCATCAGCAAGCTTTTCCCCAGTAGCAAGGACCCCAATCATATCCTCTGCAGGCATCTCTCTCCAAGATCTCCAACATGCAGGAAGGAAGGCTTCCAGGTGCTTCCAGACATCTTATCTGGGAGAAGAGAGCCCCAGCATTAGACTGAGTTATGTGAAGCTATCATTTTTGTAGGTCAAAAATGGGAACATGGGCAATTTCACATAGTTGAACCAATTACATGGCTCAAGGTCAGTAAGAACTGTGCTCACTGCTGCCCTAGATGCTGTCATCCGATGCCCTCCAGTTTAGTTTCAGAGAGCTCATTCCAAGATAAAATGCAAACCT
Source organism: Capromys pilorides (assembly GCA_004027915.1). NCBI lineage: Eukaryota > Metazoa > Chordata > Mammalia > Rodentia > Capromyidae > Capromys > Capromys pilorides. The sequence continues at coordinate 9,174 of PVKN010044538.1, forward strand.
GAACCACACAGAGCAGCTAACGTCTGAGCAGCGGTGCCTCGAGATGCCTCCGAAATCGGCTCCTGGAGGCATGATGAGTACCCAAAACATCACGTGCAAAGAAAATTGTTTTGGCTCGTGTTATTCCTTGTGTCTAGATGTTCCCCAAAGCTTCATGCTATCATAGGTAGAGCTTTTTCAGGGGGGGCTGGATCCATGATGTATGACACTGGAGCTGCTTCACGGCACTCTAGGATCAGGGGCTCTAGGATTAAGGATATGAGTGCTACTTGCCCTAAGTGGCTTGGGAAAGATCTAAGGGCTAGAAAGAGCTGTGGCCATCCCTTGCTTGTTTGGCTACCTCTGTGATTCCTGTCTGCTGTGCCACCCTGCCTTGGATGCAGCCAAGTACGACTAAAACCTCTGCAGACTATGGTGCACATAAACCTTTCTTCCTTTAACTTGGGTGTCAGGTATTTTCTCTCAGCAACAAAAAAGTTGCTAAGACAACTGGGTGGGGTAGTGAGTAGCCAGGCAACTGACACCAACAAGCTCTTGCTTACATGCTGAGTACTGAACAATGAAAGCAGGGTAAAAATTTCCCAGTGAAATGCTTCTAGTATCAAATTTGTTGAGTTTTAAAGAACTCCAGTGCTGAAGTATGATTGAATTTGTAGCAGTTGGTCCAGATAACTGAGGAGTCTTGGACAGCACTGGAGCTCAGCATAGATCACTAACAGCGATATGAGAGCAAGAGATATGAGGTGGAGAAAATCACCCAGTAGTAAAGCTGGGAGGGGAATGGAAATGGCATCATAGCACATATTGTTGGTTTATTTATAAATAAATGCCAGAGAAAAACATAAAGACAATTCTTCTCTTCCGTTGAGTTCAGTATAACA
>PVKN010044539.1:0-10078 GCA_004027915.1 Capromys pilorides
TCTTGCTATGCAGTTCAGGCTGGCCTTGAGCTCACTTTTGTAGCCCAGGCTGGTCTCAAACTCATACCGATCCTCCTGCCTCAGCCTCCCAAGTGCTGGGATTATAGGTGTGTGCCACCATGCCCGGCTACATTTACATTATTTATTTATTTACTGATTGATTATATTTTAGGGAAGGGTCTACAGGGTGTTCAGGGCTTCACTACTAGATCAGACTCGGAGTGATCCTCCTGTCTGCAGCCTCCCAAGATCTGGGATTACTACATTTATTTTTGTGGTACTGGGGATCAAGCTCAGGACCTTGTGCTTGCCAGGCAGGCGCTTATGCTGTTAAGCTGTCTCTCCGGCCCCTATTCTAACTTTTAAACTGATAAGTATTGAATTTGGGCATATTTACTTACACAATGTTGACCTTTTTTTCCTTGGCATGCTGTACAATCTCTTGTGAGTTAGTTTTCTAGGTAGAGTGACGTATTATGGAGCTAGTCTGCCCACATATCAAGCTTGAATCTTGCAGAGGCCCTGTGTATTCAGTCAGGTGTCCACTCTGATGGACGAGGTTTGAACAATATCTGGTGTTCTATGAGCCAACTCTGTGAACTTCTTAGTGTATAAGTCTCTACTGATTATTGGTGTCCTTGAAGTTATTGATTGGTTCATCTTGTGGAATTTCACCTCACCGTCCAATGCTAGAAAATGCAAAATTAGAAGCTTTGGGATTCTTCCTCTGCATTGTTCTCCCTTTCAGAAATTATGCCCTGAAAATTCAGCCACCAGCTTTCTTTCTTTCTTTGTTAAAAAAAGTATCTGGTACACTATTCAGCTTGGACTCATAGTGATCCTCCTATTTTCAGCCTCCCAGCACTAGGATGACAGGTGTGCGACATCATGTCTGGCCTTGTTCCCAGGCTCATCATGCTCCGGGGGGTGGGAGGTGTGTGCGGCATGCGGGACCAGGAATGAAACCCTGTTCCCCGCGCTTGCCAAAGCAGGCGCTTAGTCCACTGAGCTATCTCATCAGCCCTACCCAGCTTTCTTGAACTCCAGTCTGTCTCAACTCAGATTGGGCTCCTGCCTGCCACCTGTGCTGCATGCAGCCTTGTGCTGCCTCTAGGTAGAGAGCCGGTAACCACTGGGGCTGCCTTGCCTGTTTCTCTCCTTGTGGGGCTCAGTCCCAAGCAGTCTGTTGTCCAATATCTGAAAGGGATTGTTCCTATATTCTCTCCCATTTTCTTGTTGTTTATAGCCATCATGATAATTCCAGGCTCCATTACTCTGTCACAGTAGAGAATGCAGCATCAGGGGTTTAATGACATTGGATAAAATAAAGCAATTATAGTTCTGGTTTGCAAAGTTTGGGTTTCTTCAATATGCAGCTCTATGGATAAGCAGACTTGGAAAGATCAGTGGAGCTGTTACGGTGCCCTTGGTAGTTCTGGTGGGTGAGGTACGAGTGTGCCTTCTGTTATGTGACACATTGGCCTTAGATCAATAGCGTGAACATTTGACAATGTGTTTGTATTTTTTGATTGTAAAGATAACGCAATTCTACTATAAACAAAATGAAATACAAAAGAGTTGAACGGAAAGATAAAATCTGATCATAAACCTAATTCTTAGAGACTACTAATGTAAATATTTTTATTTCTATTATATATATGCACATGAGGGACAGCACTGGGTTTAGAGCAGGGTATCACAAATAATTCATAAGCTATAGTGTAAACAAAAATTGTAAGGCTGTTTAAGAACTGATTTGAGAGCAAAATAACTTTATTTAGCATGTAGTCAACATTTAAGTTTTAAATTTAAAATTTCAACAGTTTTGGATATATGGAATGCTACTAATGCTAGAAAATTTGGTAGCACTCAAGAAGGGCTTGCGAAACAAATCCACAATGACTACTATCTATGATAGTAGCTCTCTGTGCATAAAAGTGCCCCTCGCTGACACACCAATGGTCTGCTTCTCCTATGCACTGTTTCAGTTTGAGAACTCTGAGGTCCATGACTTAGAATTGCTGTATAGGTGACAGTTGATGGATCTTTGAGCTGGGTGAGTCTGTTGAGGAAGAGGAGATGTTTTCCAGAGTGCAATTTCACAGTTTGGAAAGGAGATGTTTGAATGCAGGAAGAACATTAGGACTGGGAGTCAGGTTAAGAATGGGATCATTCTTGGGCCAGTGAGATAGCTCAGTGGTCTAACGTGTCTGCTTATACAAGATTAGGTAACCACAGAGACCATGGTTCAAACCCAGGCACCACAGGCTGCACCAACCCCATCCCCAAGGTAGGCTGAACCAGCCATAACACAAATAAATAAGTAAAGTTAAGAATGGGACCATTCTTACAATAGGACTTCCGATCAAGCTTTCACATCCGAACATGCTTCCTTTGAACTTTGGCAAAATACGGAGTTGTTCCTTTGGTCTCCTCCTAGAATGCTGTGATTTCCTTAAATTGCTCTGAGCTAACTATTGTGGTGGTGCTGAGGATCAGAATGGAGCAGAACAGGCAAGCAATGTGAGGTCTAGCCCATGCCAGCTTCTGGTGTCCATGGAGAACAAATAGCAAATGGTGGGGCGTGGACTTAGCACTGGCTGGCGGGGCAGAGGGGCCTGCAGCGAGGCTGGAAGCACCTGGGCATGCTCTATTTCCACTAAGCCACTGGAAGGGCCTGAGTCAGAATTTTGTTTCCCCATTACTTTTCTTAAAGAAAAGAAACCTTTTAAAGGAATAAGAGATCTAGGAAATTTGCTTGACACAGGAAGCTTGCTAAAATATTTGGATCACACCAAATACCCAGTAAGTGCCCCACTTTTTCAAGGATCTCAAATGTTTTCCTGTGTCACAAAGTATAATTTGCAAGTGCTGCACTGCCCGTGTGATTTTTGTGTCCACGTATAACACTCCATCAGGTGGATGTCTCTGTCATTTATTTGGATAACATTTACACCTAAAAGTAAACACATTGGCAGATGTGTAACTAGGTGCTGCAGAATGCCTGCTGACTTTGGAGCACGGGGCCAGCATCTTGGGAATCCTCACTCCCGATGTTTGGCTGATGTTCAGTGCAGAAGAGGAAAACACGTTAGAGACTCATGGATGTGCTTGAACGATGCTGTTCACCTAGTGGATTTTTAAACACCCAGATCTCTAAAAGCTCAACAATTTTCTATAACTTAAGATTGCAGAAAACGACCTTCATAGTCCCCTGCTACAAACACCCAGCTTTTGGGTGGCTGAGGTTCAGCCACGGCAAGACTGTGTGGCGAGCTGAAGGAGCAGCTGCCCCTGGGTTCCAACCTGACTTATTGGAAGTGAGATAGCATCTGGCCCGTGTCTCACTTCCTTGGCAGACACACCCATGCCAGGCACTAGGACTGCATGAGGTCAGCCTTAGAGACAAAGACCTCACTGTGCCCTATGCTCATGGTGAAATCAGAGCCACGAAAACAAAGTGCGAATCTGATATTCTGATGGAAACCTCTGTTCTGATTGAGGATTCCAGGAGGAATGATCCATCGCTGTGTCATTGCACAGATGCTGTAATGTCTGCGTGCTGCGCTGCTTTCAATAAGGGTTTTCTCTGGAAACTGAAAGTGGTGACACAGACCAGGTGCCAGCCCACTTCCTGTTTTCAGAAATAGAGTAGTGAGGAGACCCAGGTGTAAGAGAGACTCCAGATATTTCGCAGCTGCTATAAAGTCAAATATCAGATGAATGTATGGTGTTATTCCCCACATATAACAAAAGAAGTTAAAATTATATCTCATCTCTTGGTTGTGGAATGCTGCCCCCCTCAAATGGCTATGTACTGAAAGAGATCTATGAAAAATGTGTAGGAAATTGCAGTCCTTACGGTGAGCTTGGGAACTGAGATGTGAACTTGGTCCTCCCTTTTCTAGTCTCCAGATAGCTTTCCTGGATGTGAGTATCACAGCAGGCTGAGCATTACCCATTGTGTGAAGATGAGTATTTTTCATTCATTACAGCTGCTGTTACAAACCAATTTCTCTGTTGTGGAGGACCACCTCAGCAGCTCTCTTTGAAAGAAGAGTGAATGTCTCCATTTTGACTGAGCCTGACCCTGTTTCCTCATATTGAAATGTAGAGAGCTGGCTAGGACTTCTCATTATCCTTTCAATTGGCCTTAAGCAGTGTGTGTTGGTCTAGCCCAGGTGCTGGTGGTAATTTCTGAAAATGGCATGTATTTTTCCCTAATAACCTACACCTGCTGCTCTCCAACACAAGTCAGGTCACAGGATGAACAGCTAGTGCTCCATGCTGTCAGCTGGGATTGAGCCTTGAGATAGAGGCTATGACTTCTTAGGGCTTGAAAGATTACACATCAGAGCTGAAGCACCAGACCCCTGAAACATTAGATATTATCTCAATAGCATAATGCAAATTACTTCCTGTGCATATCCTCTCCAAATATGGTGGAGGTGCATGCAGGCCATCTACCTAGCCCAGCTCACAGTGCTCACCTACTTCCCCCAATTCTCTTCCTTAAGCCACTCCTCTTTCTTGGCTGAATAAAATCCAGGTGTGGCCCTGGGTTGCTCTCTTTGTTCTGGAAGCCATCTTCATGGCTGGACTTAGCGCCCCTTGGCGCCCCAATAATTATATATATCTTGTTTTTGCCATGGGTTGCACTGGGAGTGGTAGATTGGAATTAACTTGGTGGAATTCCAATAGTGTATTTTTGGAATTATAAATTTAGACCTCTTGGGCTGAGATGAGAACCAGGAAGGGACTCTGACATCTGTATATATCTGACATTTAGAAAAAAAAAAATTGCCTCTAGTAACTTTAACTGAACTGTTGCCTCAAGTGCTGTGATAGAGGCTACTGGAGCATACCGGTGCTTGTGCACACCCCATATACCCCAATTTTCCACAAAGGTAGGGTGCCCCATGAGTAGGTCTGGTCAAAGGAATGTGAGCAGGATGGTGGGGGGTCACTTCTAGGTTGGTCAAATTAAGGGTTCAATGTGCCCTCCCCCTCCATCTTGCTCCATAATGAGAGGAGATAAATGCTGATGGATGATGGTGGAGTCTTACTGTGAGAGGAGCTCGTGTCATTGAGCCAGGTTTTAGAGGAGAGCCTTTGTGGAGCACTCCCCCATGTTCAGTAGATTATGATGCAAACAAGAAATATGTTTTTGTTTTATGTTTTCCCGTAGTATGATATCATGGGGTCTTTCATAGCTGCTGCTGGTATTTCTTATCCTTCAGAACCCAACTCATTGTTTTCACTATTATTCCCAGGTAAACTGAAAACTCCATCCATATTTCCTCAAGGGTAGGACGGTAAGTTCCTGGGTGCAGGCCTAGAGATGGACATCTACTTGTCAAACTGATTTTCCCTGCAGAAAAGTGATCTTTAGGTTACCATGTGTTCTCGGTGGGGGATACAACCCAGCAGCATGTTCTGATCTTGATTCATATAAATGGAGGAAGTGTATGCATTTCACTAGATTCTGAAATTAGAATAGAACCTTCAGACTCATCCTAGACACATTTCAGAGCCTCGCATTTCTCCCAGGGCTAGGTGTCATATGTATGCAGATGGCCTTAAGACATAAAAGGGCGGTATTGTTTCCATTTGTTTATTTATTCATTTGGCGAAAAGGTCCTTAGTTCCTAATATTAGTCTTAGTGCTACACTCTGAATGGAATTGTACTGTACAATTTAGCTGTCATTTCCTGCATGAAGCTGTTTAAATATAAGTTAATTTAGGTTAAAAATAAAAAATTCATTTCCTTGCTCACACTAACCACATGTATAATGTCCCATAGCTACCAATGGCCAGTATCTACCTCATCCCAGGACACAGGGGAACTTTCCCGTCACCCCTAAACTTCAGCTAGAACAGTGCTTATCAATGGGGAAGGAAGCTGAACATGTAAATGTATAGTTTTTCAACTTAGAAATTATTTTCCTAAGAATTTAGAAGTATAATGAAGGAGTGGATTAAAGTGCCTGTAAGCAGATGCATGTGCTGGGGTTTGATCCCTGCCTGGACCTGGACCTGCTGTGCCGGCCCCACCCCCTGGGGCACACTGAGACAGCAATTGAGACTGGGCGTAGTGGCGCGTGCCTATAATCCCAGCTCTTGGGAGGCTGTAAGCAGGTGGATCACTACAAGTCTGATCTAGTACTGAGACCCCAAACACCCTGTAAACCCTTCCCTAAAATACAAAAAAAAAAAAAAAGCAAGCAAGCAAGAAAGAAAAAAAAAAAAAACTATAATGGAGGAGTTAAGAGTTTTAGGATTTATTTCCTGTCTTGAGATCAGGAAGTCTTGCTGCTGGAGATGAAGTTTGTTTTGTGGGGGACGATTGGAAATTGAACCTATGGCCTCATGATTGCTAGCTAAGCAGGCACTCTACTACTGAGCTAACCCTCAGCACCATGGAGAAGAAATCTGAACTAGGTTTTAAAATATCAAAGTGAATTTGCTAAACTAAAGAAGAGCAAGTGAAGGCATTCCATTTACAGTGAAGCACAGACACAAGGCTAAATAAACACAAATAGATGGTAAATTTAGTATGACTAGAGTGAAAGACAAAAAGAAAGAAGTCAAAGTAAGGTAGAGTGTAGCAAAAGCTACAGAAACAAGTGACTGGTGGGATAGAAAGTGTCAAGGTATCCATCCATGAAGGAAAAATGATAAGTGTCGTACAAACCAGAGCATGATATAATTGGACTGGCATTGTGTTCAAGACACCTGCTGAAACAAGTGAGGGTCAAAGATCCAATTGGAGGGTATTTGTCATTGATCCCGGTGAAGACAAAAGCAGCGACAACTGGGTTGAGGGAGGAGATCTCAATTCTAGAGATATTTCTATAGTAGAGTTATGGTGTTAGCTTACAAAATTCCAGGCCAATCAGAATGCGGGTATGAATCAGGTGACAGGAGAAGTATGGACATGACATTGGGGGATTCAGGTTCTATTCATTTAGAATCAACTGGGTTTGGCACACATCTGCCAGATGAAGCCCAGTCTCAGAAGGAAGCAGTGCGTGTTGGCATGTTAAGGAAATGCTCTGTGACCTTCCTTGTGTTTGGACAACTGAAACTGGAGACTCCTCCTCCTTGAAGTCCATTTCATTAAATAGCCTCTTGGGGTGCTATTGCTGTGTTGAAGTGCACTGCTTTTCAACGCACTTATTTTGTCCTCTTAGATTTCCATGCTGTATCTTGGGTTTTCTTAACAGAGGGCTATCTACATGGTGCAAGATGATATTACAGGGACTGGGGAGATAGCTCTGTGGCACAAGTGCCTGCCTGGCAAGTGCAGGGTTGTGAGTTCGAACCCAGATCCTGCAAAAAAAAAAAAAAAAAAAAAAAAAAAAAAAAAAAAAAACAAGATGATATTACAAATCCTTGGAGGTGAGGTATTTGGAATTTAGACAACTACTAAGCTTGGACAAGTGTCTCTACTACTGGTGTACGGGTGTTGTCGGACAGCTTCTAGGAGCTGATCACAACTGCTAAGAGCATGGTTCCTGAATTATGATTGTATTTCTCTCTCATACCTAAGTCTGCCACAGTGAATTAATAGCAATTTTGCAGAAAGGGGCAGGAAGCGTAGCACAGTCAGTCGGCCAGATTAACCAGGCATCCCTTTCCCCTCGCCCAGCATAGCACTGCGTCCGACTTCCTACTTACTCAAGTAAACATCCTGCCATTTTCCCTGGGCCCTCTGCAAGTCAGCACTTCGTGAATGATTTTTCTGTATTGGAGAAAAATGTCCTAGAAATCAAGGAAGACAAATTAGTAGGTTAGGAGAGAGAGCGAAAGATGAGAGCAACAGAGAGAATGAAAGTGACAGAGAGAGAGACAGAGAGAGAGAGAGAGAGCGAGCGAGAGAGAGCAAGAAAGAGAGGAAGCAGGGAGGAAGAGAGGGACAGAGACAGAGTGAGTTTGATCTATTTGATATTCTGGAATTTTAGTATGGCAAGTTCGCCAATAGAAGAAAGTGTTGTAGCCCTCTCTCCCCCAAGAGCACTGCCTGTGGTGATAGAGGACGCCCCTGCTGGACTAAACCTTTTCTAGGCAAGTGACCACTCATAACCATGTAGAAAAAGTAGCATTTAAGCTCCATTTATCAAATGATAGAAGGACTAATATTAGAAATGAGCATTTCTCACATATGAATTTATATTGCTTTTAGTTAGTATATTGCGTATCACCAAAATACAATGCTAAAAATGCTTCAAAATCAACACCTTTCTGCTTGCCTTCTCGCCATCTTCAGTGATGTTTTTTCCCTAAGCTACTGACACTTATCGGAGAAGGCCCTTTTCCTAGTGACTGCAAATCTGATAACTGTCTTAGTGTGTTAATGCTGCAGTAGCAGAATACTCAGGACTGAGTCCCTCATAGAGAACAGAAATTTGTGTCTTACATTTCTGGTATTTGGAAAGTCTAGCACCATGGTGTCAGCATCCAGGGAGGGTCTTGTCTCTGCTTCCAAGATGGTGCCATGAACACTTGTGTTCTCCATACTTGAAGAGTGCTGTGGTCTCACAGGGGAGGAAGCAGAAGAGAGTCAACTCCCTCCTGCGTTCTCTCTCTAAAATGACGAATTCTTGTGTGTGGAATCCTTGTGATCTAAATGTCACCAGCTAGGAATCTACTCCCATTGTGGCTGCACTGGGAATTAAGTCTCCAACATATGTATTTGGGGAAATCCACGCAGACCATGGAAGTGGCTTATTTTGGATATACAGAATTGTTTTTTGTTGCTCTGAAAACTTTTGTTACATGGTCACATTGTCACATATCTGTGTCTAGTAGGAAGGACGATGAGTTCAAACTACATTATTTGATTCATGAAACACAAATACTAATATAACAAAAATTAGTGTTTATTAATTTTTCCTAAAGTTATAGTGTATGAAAGCTGGTAAAACCCCAAATTCCCATGGAATTAATATGAATGCCTTATTCAGTTCCTCCTCCTTCCCCTTCTACTTTTTTTTTTTTTTTCCAGTGCTGGGGTCAAACCCAGGGCCTGATCATGCCAGGTAAGCACTCTCCCAGTTAGTTATTCCCTAGCCCTAGACATCTTAAAGTAGTAGAGACAAAAACAATTCAGGCAGTTTTCTTGAATATTAAACAGAATGGAAAACCTTCACTTTCTATAAATTAGTTTTGATGACCACTCAAGTCATGCATTCCTCCATTTATGCTGAATATATATTATGTTAAATATAGACACAATGGTTATATTTAATGACAAAGCTCATGCTACACAGGAAATGCACGGGTCTCATGAGAGGAAGACAACATAAATGATGTGTTGAAAGAAACCTCTGGACATCAGGGAATCTTGACCCTGGCCTTCTTTTCTGCCCTCCACCTGATCTTTGAGGTATGATAGCCTTGTTAGGAAATCCTGGAGCTGTTTCCCTGCAACAGTGCCTGATAGCCTGGAAGAAATGCAGTGCTAAAGAGCGCTTAGATTTCAGGCAGATTCATCCCTACTTGTTAATTAATCAAGCCACTTAGGACAGTGTACTGGGCCAGCTACTGGGTTGTGTGGTAGAGATCAGAGAATGAGACTGAAAATGAGGCATAGACAGTAGACAGAAAGACCCAGTACCATGAAGAGGTCAGCTGTTTGCAACTGATTTTAAGGGTCACTAAAACTGATTGCTGACTCAGTTGGTCCTAGCGAAGTTTTCATGAAGCTTTGTACACTGAGTCCAGCATCTGAAAGAGTAGAGGGCCGAGTAAAGGCGAGTTTTCCCAAGGAAGAACATAGTTTGTCCTTTCAGAAGAGACTCAGTGTAGATGTATATCCTAGACCATGTGGTTTCATTCATTTGGTGAGGACAAAAAAATAAAGAGAAGCAGATATGAATCTTGAATGTATTGATTTATTCATAATAAAGTTATCTTCATGTATCAGGGAGGAAATAATGGATAATTTAGTAAGTGATGACAGTTGACTGCAGATTTTAAAAGCCATGAAATCAAAGCCCATTTTGTACCACACACATGAGTAAATTCTGTGCAAGTTAAGACTTCGACATGAAAAAAAAAAAACCTTAAAAAAAA
>PVKN010044540.1:0-10075 GCA_004027915.1 Capromys pilorides
TGTATGGGAAATATAAATCACCCATGCCCTTCTAAGAAAGAGAGCTGTTGTAAAAGAAATTAGCAATATTTAAAAGATACTTATTCTCACATTGTCAGCATTTTATCATGGCATTTCAGGTCTTTCTTTTCTTCTTTTTTATGGAAAAATATTTTTACAAAGAAAATGTGTTCATTTTTCACTCTTGATTTTTATAGTCCCTGAACTCTATGTGTAACAGATATGTATGTATGTGTAGGCAAATATGAATACATGTGTATTTATTCCTTAATAAAATCATTATTAAACACCTGCTAGATGCTGCACCTTCCTCTAAAAACTGGGCATATAAAAAGGAACAGGACTCTCCCTGAAAAGAGGAAGATATTCATGGCAACAAATTTGATATGAAAAGCTGTGAGACTCCAGCCTGACTATATGTTAATAGAGACAAAAACACCAAAGAAGAAAATGAACTACCAGTAAAGTTTTAGAGAGGTGATCCCTGGCTTGGATTTGGTCATTACATTTTAATGTAAACCTGAAACATTAATTAAGTTAAAATGTACATTTAAATTTTCTCTTCAATACCTCTATTTTATTTTTAGCAGGCTCCATGAAGAAGTCACGGCTAGCAAGGTTCGTGTAGTACTCAAAGTGGAGTCACCATGCTTTGAGTTGGGGTCACAGAGCAGTGGCCTATTCAGATGCAGGGAGCAGCAACCAAGTCCCAGCATGCACTGTTCAGACAGGGAGAGCCTGTGTCCCTTGTGACGAAAAGGAAGATGTCCAAGATCATCTGCTTGGGCCCTCCCGCAATACAAGAGTTCAGTATTCAATTATAAAACACAGAAGAAGAAAGCCTCAGATTGAGAGGTTAGTTAAAAGCATCCCTGAGAAAACACATAGGAAGGACAGTAGTTTCTTTTCCATTTACAGGCACCATTATAGAGCATTTGTAGGAATGAGTGTTTTGATTTTTTCACAATAGCTAACTAGAGGCTAACCAACTCTCTCTCTCTCTCTCTCTCTCTCTCTCTCTCTCTGTCACACACACACACACACACACACACACACACACACACACACACACGCTTACATGCACACACCTTTTGGAATAACTTAAACTCACCGGGGCAGCCAACTCAACTACGCGTGTGATGCTTGAAGGGCCACTGTTTAGCTGACGCTTGTGTCTCTGGACCCCTTGCAGTGTGTTTCTTCCCTTGTTCCCCCAAAACTTAACACCATTCTTGCCGGGTACTGTTTATGAGCCTTAAGAAGGTCCCAGCTGTATGAGAACAAGAATCATTTCTGTTAGACAAACCTGGAACAAATAAAACCAGGATACACATTTAAATGATGAGCGATTTTGCCGCTACTAATAAAGCCATTGAACAAAGTAAGAATCTAAGAGTCATCACCAATATAAATCAGTAATGGACAAGGAAAGCCAACAATGCAAGGAATAACTAACTCCAGTGGGGGTGAGCGGGAGGCTGCAGAAAAGCAGTTAGTGTCCAAGCTCCAGGAGAGGGGAGCATTTCCCAGTGCAGCATTTGGTTACTAGCCATTTAGAAAGTACAAAAAGACCTTCCTCTTTCCCTCTTCTTTTCCTACTATTTCAGAGATCCTACTCCAATAGCACCAGAATGGAGTCTCAGCTGGGGTCTTACATACCTAGGAACAGCTGAGCAGACTCCCCACACTGCAGCTGGGCTTTGGACAGGTGTTTGAAAACCCTATAGTAGAAGTCCAGGTGCCACTGCCTAATCACCAATCCCACTGCACCCGGAAGCGCCAAGTGCATCTCTTTATGACCCGTTAATGAACTGGATTTAGGATTCATCATGTTGCTTCTTTCCTGAAGTATCTCCTCTTTGAGGTTCCCATTTATTCTTACCAGACTCAGTTGTCTCTCTCTTGTTTGCCCCTGCAGCTGGTAGGAGCCCTCCACATTATCTCTCTATTTCCAAAGCACCACATCTACAGTCTGAGAAAGTCTCTTGCCTGCTTCCTCCGCCTACTGCTGCTGCTGGGTTTCCCTGAGGATCTTTTTCTCTCCCCCATTTTGCCCATATCCCTGTACTTTATAACTCTGCTGAATCACAAATGCATCCCACCGGATGGTGAGCAAAACCACAGCTTGACTTATTATCTGTTGCTCTCGGTTTCACGTCAGCTGAAAACTCACTGCTGAAAATCATTTTCTCTGAGCTACTAATAAGATAGTAGCTGAGACTCAGGACTGGAGGTACCTTGGCTTCTCCTTTGCAATACCGTATTTTTCTTCTGCTTATCTGCAGAAGAAAAGGTACTTCGCAAAGGTACTTTTTCACTGCCAGTCCAGGTGAGACTCAACATTCCTGTAGCAATGACTAAAACATATAGAATATTATGAATGCAGCCAATGACTTCTTTACAACAGCTCTGCCACAAACCTCTGGGTTGTTCTGTCTTCATTGAATATCCTTGTCTCTCAAAGCACACTAGAGCCTTTCTTTGTGATGCTGAACTTGGCCAGGTTTCCATGCCTTTGGACTGAGCATTGCTTGTTTCATTACCACCCTTGTCCCCAGTCCCCAGACCTCACTCCTCTTGTCTACTTTTTGTCATTAAGAGGAGGGCTTCAAGGGCCTTTGAAAACATTGTCTTTCTCCAGGCATTATAAAAGATGGATTTAAAAAATCTTGTAGTAGCAAACAGTAAGGAAGTACTCTGTCTGTGATGAGGACACAGAATCCAGCTCCGATGAGCTCCACTGCTCAAATCTGGGACATTTAGGTCATCATAAACAAATAATACTATGTGACTCAAGATACTGAATAAAGTAGGAGCCTAAGAGCCAACATTGATATAAATAAATCAATAAGGAAAAAAAAGCAAAATAATAAAAGTAATGATAGGCTCAGAAAATTAGCATTAGGAAACCATAGTCTTCATAAGTGGGATTCAGCCAAGAATTATATAAACTATAATTGTAGTAATATGGAGTGAGAGTTTGAGCAGTAACCGTGTATTTACGAAGCATCACCTCAAGAAGTACCTATTAATTACAAAGGGAAAATTGGAATTTTACAGTAAAGAAAAATTAGTCTTAATGAAATTTTTAAAATTAGCACAAGTCATTATTGATAACCAATCAACATCAGGCATTTTATGGCACATAAGTCAGTATTACATTCATGGTATTTCAAGCAAAAATGCAGGGTCTATTCTCATCACAAGAAAACCAGATGTTTCATAAAAAGATGAAGTGGTCTTCTTCCAAAATGCCAAATCCATGAAACACAAGAAAGACCAACAATTTGCTCAGAATTAAAGGGTATGGAAAGACATGACAACTGAATAGCGCATGTTCACCTGTGTTTACTCTTGGCTGAAAAAAAAAATTTGTAAAAAAACTAAATAAGGTCTATAATTTAGGTAACACATTATATCAGTACTAATTTTCTAATTTTGACACTTGTAAGTCTACTAAGTTACAACAGCCTTGCTTTTAGAAACTGGAAATCTTCAGAATTTGAAGATAAATAATATAGCATCTATAATGTACCCTAAAGTAGTTTAGGGTAAGTAAAGGCAAAGGAGAGTGGGAACAGAGACAGAGAGTGATGAGATACAATTAATGTGGATGAACAGTATTCACGTAAAACTTTTCAGTGGACTTCAAATGGATAGAAATGAGAGAAATAGGAAAAAAACCACACAATGATTTTTCTTGTTGCTCTGTTTCAACTTTTGGTGTCCATCTACCATCTCCTGATGACTGCTGAATTCTAAGAAGATTCGCTGTACGCACCTCGTCTTCCCAGCTAGAATATAAGCTCCCCCAGGGTGAGAGAGCTTGCCTGTTTTACTTTTGGATTAAAGCATAGCTAACCCTGGCTACCTCTGATCCAATGTGTCCTTGACTATCTCATTCCGTTAAGTGGTGCCATCAGAGTTATGCCTCTACTACCTCACGCAGTGGACGGAAGATGATGCCCTTCTGCATGTGTCCTTGGCTTTCTTTCTCATACAAACACAGTTGACTTAGCAGGTGACTGTGATAACATTGCAGATAGCAGTCAAACTCCCTAGACAAATTTCAATAGCTCACCTTCAGATTATGAATGGAATTCACAGGTTTATACCATGGTTCATGCATGAGTTTCCTCTTTGGTGTTTTTTTTTTTTTTTTTTTTTTTCTGCTGCTCTTCTTTCTCTTTCTGGCTCAAGATCACTTGAATTGCTGTTTCATGGGCTTCAAGTGCTTTTTCCTGCATTATCGCCACTCACTGATATTCTTGTTCAAGTAGCTCCTCTAGCATTCTTTCATTTATTTAAATAGCTGTCTTGTCCCTAAGAAATGCTCTTGTCCCTTAAACTAAATCCGTTGAGAATAATTCAATCCTTTCTAAGTGCATTATTTTTCAATATTAGGTCATTTTATTTATATTTACATGCCATCTGCCCTACAAGAAGACAAGTGTAGGTCAACGTGAAAATTGGAGTTCTTTATCTCTAGCCTAGGCACATAGTAGATAATCCACTAATGTGTGTTAAATGAGTCAGGATTTGAGATTTTTATAAATGGTAAATATAACAGCAGAACACTTAAAATTAAAGTAATTGTTTAAGATAAACACATAAGGTAGATCCTTATCCCAGTTCTCAAAGATAAGTAATTTTCCTGATCTCATTGTTCATAGAAGACTATATGAATATTTCTCAAAATCAATATTCTCTGAATAAGAAATGTCATCTTCAGTGAGGCCATTTTTCTATCTATGAAAAGTGGACCTATAAGTTTTGATTAGTGAATTATAAATGCATTTATGGTGATCAAAACTTCTATGAGACCTTCCTGGTCCTGAAATTCCAGGATCATGCAATGGCCCCCGGCTAAGCTATTGGACTTTAAAGGGGTTCTGGATATACTATGGCCCCAAATTTAGTGTGGTCAGAGTTATCACCCTGCGCTGGGCAAGCTGGTCTGAGGCCATGGAGCCCATTGTTACATTTGGCCTGAATAATGCAGTGGTTTCCATTAACACACCAGTATTTCTCAATGTGTGTTTGGCGTTCTGTAAAAAGGTTCACGACTTCCCCTGAGCAGTTTGGACTGAGAAGTAGTTACTATGAAAAGCATCACAGTGACATAACTTCCTTATAAAACAACAGATGTTTTATTTTTTCCTATGGCTTGTCTCAATTCTACTTTTGAAAACTCTACCCTATTGATGAAATAGGACAAAACATCTGTGCTTAATAGTCCAAAGCCATGGTTGCTATTCATACTGTTGCAATTCTAGTGGTGGAGGATATAATCTCGGAGCACCTGACGTTCCTTAACCCCTTCCTTCCTTGTTGTTTCACTTTATGTAGAAATGCACATCCGGAGCTCTCAGTCTGGTTCTGCTTGTGATCAGGAAAATATGCAATCACCTCAACCCTCACGAGGGTGTCCTGGAAATAGTACAAATTTATTAGATTTGTGTAAGTTTGGTTCTTAACTCTAGTTTTGCTATCATCTGTAACAAGTGACCTTGGCGAATCATTTAATCCCAGTGGTCTTTCGATTTTCCAAGGCTTTAACTTCTGTTTCCAAAGGATTTGAGGAGGATTAAAAGAGGAAACAGATGTGTGCCACCCAGCACGGCACCTGACACTTAGTCAATGCCCGCTGATTGGAACATGCTCATTGCCTCAGCCCGGCACACGGGAGGAGCACAATAAATATTTGCAGAATGAATAGGAAAATGTAGGCCTGCGAAATGTGAACTACTTGTGACTTTCACTTGCTATTGATGCCAAAACCATCCTGTCCTCCTAACTCAATGGGTACTAAAATTCATCAGAATGACCAATTTAAAGTCACATCAATGGGCTGGGGAGACAGCTCCGTGGCACAAGTGCCTGCCTGGCAAGTGCAAGGCTGTGAGTTTGAAGCTTGGTCCCACACACACACACACAAAAAAAAAGTCACATCATATCTATTTACATTTATTGGCAGAAATGTTTTGGGACCAAATTTGCTTAATGATAGAAAAAAAGATGAAGAAATAAAAGAAGAAATGCAGTTATCTTTCTGTTAGAAAAAGTCTCATTTCAATTTTGAAAAATGAATACTCTAGCTGGTGACTCTCTGATAAAAGAGGAAAAAAAAATCCGCAATTCAATACAAATAAGTGTTTCAGGCTGGAGAGAGAGCTCAATGGCCTATGTGCTTGCCTGGCAAGGGCAAGGTCCTCAGTTTGACCCCTGGCACCACCCCCTAAAAAAAGAATTCTTCAATTAATGTACAAATCTGAGGTTATGCTTCATACTTCCTTGTCTCTGAGCTGCTTGGGATGTAAAGAAAGCTTATATAAAGTGAGCAGATGTGGCAGGACATGGTGCCTGCTGGGGCCACCACCTCGCCCAGTGCCGTTGTCTGTAATGTGCCTTGAGATCTATATTCTTTCTTTATGTTGGCACACAGCTAGATTACATTTTCCATGTTCCCTGGCAGTTAGGAACACAGCTACCAAATAACCCCAAGTCTACAGGAAGGGCAACACTTTCATGTAGGGTCTGTTGAAAGCTCCCATTAACCCTCTCCATGCTTTTCTTCCTACAAGAAAGGAGACGACCTCAAGATAACCTTCCAGTTTACTCCCTGTAGATTTCTACAGCTTTCTAAACCTGGGTTTCTGCATGACTTCACAGAGCTAATAATTCCACCAACTTGTTTATCTATTACACAGAGTCATAAAGCATTTTGGAGTCCATTCTTCACAAAAGTCATCCTGCTCTATCTGTACACCACAAGGAAGCTATCTTTCTCTATTAACCATTCCCAACAGAAATGAAACACTGTAAAATCAACCAGTGTCAAATCAGATACATAATATTTAAATTTTATTTTAGAATGCTTTATCCTTATAGCACTTTAAGAACAAATATAGCAATTTTTATCAACATTTGTCTTCTCATATTTCGTAGTGCCTCAGTACATCTGGCACTGAACATCAGTTAATATTGAGATAAATGGTGATTATATTCATTTGCACATTTCTACTGTCAATCCGAAACAGAGTTACTCCTTAAAAATATTTTCCTCTAATATACATCTCAAGAGCCTGCCTGTTCCTCCATCAGTTTGAAAATTTTGAGGGCAGGGCTGATGTCACTATCTATGAATTTTCAGGGCATAGTAAAATGGGAGCTCTCAACAAGCATCAAGTTTCTTCTGGTAGAGAATCACAGTTTCATGGAATTTATTTTTGTATTAACTCTGAGCTTCTGTACTTCAGTCAATGACAGATATTGCGTATAAAATGTTTATGTGGTGATAATGTGGTCTCTTAAAGAATAGGATAAATGGAAGAGACACAAAAGAAATGGCCTCTGGTCTTCCTCATGAGTTGAGGAAAGGGCACAGCCCAGCAGGAGCACCGTCTGGGGTTCGTAACCCTCGTCCAGGTGGAGTGCCTAACGCTGGAGGCCCACGCGCCTCAGCTTGGGGCCCAGTCCACTCGCACACCTTACCTGCTCGGCTGCAGTTCTCAAAAGCTATTTTAAGACTCAACACTCTTTGAGTCTTTTTTTTTAAGAAGCTTTCCTAAGCCCTTTTGTTGTACAATGAAAAAGCTGTTTCTCCAAAAATAAAGAGTTGCTGAAAACCAGAAGCTTTTGATTTAAAAGAAAACTCCAAACTCATCGATATTAATCAACTCTAAAATGGGAAATCTCAGGATCTTAGGTTTTATACATTTCTTAACATCCAGTGTTTTAGGGAATATTTAATTAAATCAGCTAACCTGGGGGGAGGGGGGAAATGTGAGGAGAAAATACAGAGAAATGTCTCAAAGCTTACATAGAGGATTCTTTTATTCGTTGAAAGAACTGCAGGTTCATGGGCCTATAATCCAAGAAAAATTAGTTCATTCATCTTTAACCATATGCATAGATGAGCCTCTCATATTTTTACCCTGCCTGCACTAATTCATAACTGTCAATCAACCTTAGAACCTTGATTATGTTTGATGGTTGTGGTGGGTTTAGCCATCCACATTGTGCAAGTTCCCAAGCATCATTTCCTTCACCGTCCATGCTCCCCACCTAGATGGAGTATTCATTCTATATGTGCATTGCCTTACTCACTGTAAGTTAACATGAGGGATTTTTATAATTGCTATAAAGCAATATGCACTTATAGTACATGAAAGTGATCTGACCCGTTTCAATTAGTCAAGGGATTTGAATTTGTGTCTAAATTTTCTCAATATTTGAAAGTTTTAATAATTCATTCTTTACCTAGAATGAAAGAAAATTAATTATTTAACATTCAAAATTCCTAATATTCTGCATTTTGTATACAAGTTCAACACTAAGTACTAGCTGCAAAAAAATATACTTTAAAATTCTTGAATTTAGTGTCCATATGTGGATTTTACATTCCGGTGCTTTTAAAAGCACAACTAATTATACATAACATTTAATATGTGACTGTACTATTTTCATTTTTTCATGAATTTCTAGTGTTCTTGTTTATTAAATGAAGTGCATGCTACATAATTTCAAAGTAAAAACTGTGTTTTAAAAATGAGAGGATCAGGGGCTTGTGTGGTAGTCCAGTTGTTGAAAGGGCCCCCTTTGGCCATCTCAGTCAGGCACATGGGACTGCAGCTCAGTTTCCACCTCCCCATGCCACACTAGACAGTCCTTAAGGCAGCCTGAGTCAGGTGAAATAATAATAATAATAATAATAATAATAATAATAATAATAATAACTAAATAAAAGTTATAGGATAAAATATTTTTCTCTCATCTCTTTCCCTAATCCACTGCATACACTTCCCAGGTACTCATGACTTTATTCCTGCACATATTTCCAGGGTTTCTCTTTTTTTTCTTTTTTTATTTCTTTTAATAAATAACAATGTATAACAATGTGACAGTTTTAAAACATGTCAGTAGTACATTTCAATATTTGATAAAATGCATACTGTTGTCCTCCTATTAGTTATACAGAACACAGGGTGTACATGTGATAATTTTTCAAAACATTATTGGTACAACCAAAATTTTCTCATTGAATTAAGAGAAAGTAGTTGTATACATAACCCAATGTTCAATAATCACAGTGGATTATTGGTAGAACTGGCAATGTTGGAAGCTGTTTATTTAAGTCTTTTACAGCATTCTAATCTAGTTTTCCGTTTTATGCCTTGTGGATAAACTTTTCTGCTGAGTGGTTAAGGGAAAGTTTAAGCACGACCTGTATAGCAAAACATGTAACTTTTGTATCTCCCAAGGTCAGTCAAATCCCCTCAGGATTTACTTTGGAACCATGTACAGTGCTTTGTAGAACTATTATCAGTGTCAGCCATCTGGATGAGTCACAGCCATTGCTTGACCAGTTTGCTCTCTGTGAGAGCCTGAGAGAACATTTTCTCTCTAGGTGACTCTCCTTTGGCACACTATGTATCTTCAATCCCTTTTCTCTGTAGCCCCATAATATCCTTGAACAGAAAATTTGGGAAACTACTGAGTTATAGGGTGTTATAACACAGGTTCTCTTATGTCCCGAGTCCTCACTGACCTTGAAGGGCTAGGGCCAAAATATTGGTGATTCTTGTAGTTCTTCTTTTTCTCTAATTTTTGGTTTGTAAATTTATATTCTTAACCATCCAGAAGAAAAGCTTAGTGATACTATTACTCCATAACATATGTACTTGAGCATGACATTACTGTCTGAGTATCAAACATCTCAGACTTAACTTGGAATTGATATTTTCCGTCAATCATTGATATTCTAAAAAATCTCTATAGAGTGTGTTAAAAGCAGTTACACATTTTTACACATTTAGAAATCCAAGGATGTAAAAAATTGTAGCCAGTCAATCCTATGGCATTTTCCTAGTTTCTTACTCTCATTTAATACCCTTTTTTTTGTTTTCTTGTAAACCAACCATGTACTTGAGAGAGAGTATAGCAGTAACTGAAATTACATTAGAAGCAACACATATTTAAAAAACCAGAATGACAGGCATTCCAAGCATATTTTCACTGTTACACATTGCTATCCTTAGTGTCAAAAACATTTTGGAGGTTCCTAGGACCATTA
>PVKN010044541.1:0-10069 GCA_004027915.1 Capromys pilorides
GAAATGTTATACATTTAGAAGACCAAGATGAGAGGTATTCAACCATGGTTTTTGTATTACACATTGCTGTCTTTGGTGTACTTAGTTGAGTTGCTGAGCTTGATATTGAGCTTGTTTTCTATTGTGTTTTTAATTTCACTGAGTATATTTTTCAGCTTAAGAATATGAAGTTTAATTGCTTCCATATCTTTGCTAAATTTCTTTTTTAGAATAATAAAATATTTCTCTGTGTTTTCCTGGAGTTTATCAAGTTTCCGTAAAATGTCCTTAAAATCCTTTGAGAGTTCTTCCATGTTAAATTCTTCCTGGTCAAGTCCCTACCACTGTACTTTGAGTACAAGGTAAAGTTATTTCCTGCTTGTCAGCATGGTACCCTTTCAGGGCATTGGCGGATGAGTCTTCTATGCCTGTCTTCTAAATCGGACTTACTTTGGGCCTGTCTTTTCAGAGACTGATTATTTCCTTTGAAAGTAGAGTCCCTTCCTATATTTTACCCCAGTCAGGAGTTGCCCAGATTCTGCTATTGTTCTGTTGTTGCCATTTAGGTATTAGAGGGCCATCGAAGCCCTATCCTGTCTGTAAATGCTATGTTGGTGTATTGTTCAGAAAGAAACAAGGATGCACTTGGAATAATCTGTTCCCCAAAGCTTTCTTTGAAATCAAGAATTGAATACCCCATTCATGTTTAGTTATGGATGGCTAGAGTCTACTGGACTTTTTGCCTGACTATGGACAGAATCATCGGGGATGCTTCAGCTACAGTTTCCATTGTCACATTTGTGGCTATCAAATCTACATAGCTGCATAATGTTCTGAGACCAATGTCAACAAAAATGAGCACAATGTTGGGTTTGGACCAATTGCCACATGGTATGGATAACCAATGGCTGCACTGCATTCATGGCCCAAGACCACTATAACCAGCCACAGGTCATACTAGCTGGAAGAGAAGTCTGATAGTTGGTGTTCCCATGATTTTCTCTGATGCCGAAGTTGTTTTCTGGGCCACAGCCTTGACAATGACCTCTTTAGGATCTGCCTAGAGTTCAGTATCAGCAGTCTACCTCTAAGTTCCAGAGCAAAGGTGAGCTTATTATCCTGTTGCAGTTCCAGAGAGTGAGGTCTTTTACCACTCTATACTGCCTGGGATGAATGGAGTACTGATGAAGACAAATCTTGGACATTTAGGATGTTGCTTGGCTTAATCTTTGTTGAGTCTCACCATCAGAGAAAACTTCACAGTCTCAGACATACCTGAATGTGGGGGCCTCCAATAGGTGATACAGGCGGAAATACTGCTCTCCTACCAGGGTGAATGTCTTTGCTTGGTGCCATTGCACAGCTCCATGTCTGAGCGATGGCCTGATAGTAGCTGTGGTGTCTAAGAAGGGAGGTAGCAAGGGGGTGGAGCCAGTCTCTTTGCCACCAATGCTAGTGATAAGTTGTTTCATACCTAAATCTCACAGCACTGAGGACCCTAAAAGTTTAGGACATGATTAGATGAGTCCCAGGCTCTCTCCATGTTTGGAAGTGATGCAGACAAAACTTGAGACTAGCAGGTACATGAATCTCCTCCTGATAAAGGAGTCAGTCTAGAACAGTGATGGTGAAACTGTGGCATGCATGCTGTAACCCAATTTGTGTTATCACTGAAAGCTCTACCAGATTCCTTATCACTGTTGTGGAGTCTCCATCTATGAGCCCACAGAAAGGCTTTCAGGTTTTCCTGTGTGTTTTGGTTTCAACATGGCATGCCTGGTGCTGAGCTCTGAGACCAAGACCTGTGCTAAATGTTGGCCCCTGCTTTCCTAGTGGGTAGAACGTTGCTCCTTATTCTGTGGGCTAAAGTTGAAGGGAGATTCATGGAAGCAGCCTCCACATGACCTAACAGAGCTCTAAAGGTTCTGACCCTCGATATGAGCTTGGGAGTAGGAATCGTGTGGCTTTGCTCACCACTGGGCTTAGCCAGGACAGTTCTAGTATCAGGTACAAAGTCTGAGACCTAGGTGTCATTCTCCATCCCTGTCCTTGGTGGGAGGAACAACTCTTCTTATCCAGCTGCTTGGAACTGGGGGAGGAGGCACATAGGCCACTCTGTCATGCCTTCTTTAGTGTGTTTGTTCTTTTTGTTATAGTAAAAATGCTGTGATTGATTATCTGGTTTCTCAACTTCTTGTGGTGCTAATGTCACATACATGCAGTTATTCAACTTGTGTCTCTGAGGAGACCCATCCAGAAGGCTTTGGTGGCCATCTTGCTCTGCCTTCCCAACAGTCCCACCTTTTCATTTCTGTCCATAGCTAGTGTTCAAATCTTGTGTGAAAACTTGATCTACCATTTTATATTCTTAACACTGCACAGAAAGTTAGAGGCTTAGACTTCCATTCCACAGGTCACACTTTTCATTTCTCTATAATACCACTTATTTATGATAGAAATTGTTATTGTGTGTGTGTGTGTGTGTGTGTGTGTGTGTGTATGGTGAATCAAACTCAGGGCCTTACACTTTTTTGGAAGACACTTGTGCCACTGAGCCATATGCCCAGAATAATTGTTATTTTTAAAATATCAATAATAACAAACACTTATATTTGCTGTGAACATATCTAGCATTCTTCTAAAATGTATAATTTTATAAGATGAATATCTATCTATCTATCTATCTGGCTATCTATCTGGCTATCTATCTATCCTCTCCATATACACAGAATCTCTGTTTTATCCTCCATTAACACAGATGGGAGTCCAAACCACAGAGAAACTAATTAGCTTTCTACAGAACCAGGGGACACATGCATACCCATTCTTAGTAAATGCAACACAGCCAGTCTTCCTTTTAGTGTTGGAATAAACAAGAAAAATCAAGATCAAAGCCCAGGACATCTAACTCAAGATCTGCCTAGGCATTGTGTACTTGGCTTTTCTTATTTAACTGGCCTTCATTTTTCCATTCTTTCCAGTTGAGTTCCCCATGCTGTATCCCAGCTGTTCAATGTGTGTTCATGTTGCCTCGAGTGTAGAAAGTCATTTTTAAAAGCCTAATCTTAGAATATTTATTATACAAACATGAATAAAGTATTGTACTTTCCCTCCCCCAGCCACTATCATTATTTGCCACAGTCTCCACCATAAACCCAACAAGTCTCTTTCTAAAAAAATAATTGGTGAATTCCACCCACAGAACCACAGCAAACACCTCCATGCACTGCCCTGATATTGACATTTTGTTCTCTGTATTCATTAAACGTGATTGGAGTTTCTTTGTATTTATCACTTTCAGTGCTATGGCTTATTATGCAATCAGCAGGATGCCTTACTGCCTTTGGAAATTTTTGAGGTGAAAACCCCAGAATACAAAATGAATGCCAGCAGCCAGAAGTCCTTAATTTAGTGTATACATTTCAGCAAAACAAGAGGAGTATTATCTTAAGATAAAACCATGAGATATCTAGGAATTAAATCTATACTGTAGTCATCACATTTTTTTTTTGGACTCATGTGCATGGTTAATGCACTTGACAGGATTCAATTACCTCTTAAATTCCTGATTGTGAAAGCAAATTAAAGCATAAAAGTATAATGTACAAGTCATATTTATAAAAGTTTTGTACAGCCATTGACCCTGGAAAGGGCATCTTACCTCTAATTGTGTATTGTGGACAAAGTGGCCCCTACAAATCATAAGAAATAATCATTAAAATGCTAAAATAAGATTATGAGTTCAATGAAAGGCCGTAGATGTAGGTGTATGTTAGGTTGTATTAATATTGAAAAAAAGAATGAGGAGCACAAATGAAGATAAACTATAGCATTTTTTTTTCTACTATGCTCTGTGACTCTAGTCCAAGGTCCCTTACTGTTATCACCAAATCCTTTGCACACCAAATGATCTCATTAGCAAGAAGGTACCATGGATTCCTCTGAGAATTTTCCAGTTCAAGTGAGTAGAAGACTTCACTTTGAGAAGAATTTGATACGGGTATTCATGGCCTTTTCAATTTCACACCTCTGCAACCTTCCCGCACTGGCTGGAAAAACTGAAGTTTGTCTGGAGTTTGAGATCTGTCTCCCATTTACAGGGACACAGGGCTGTTACCTATGAGTATGTGTTGCTGCCTACTTCTCTTCAGTAGTCTACCATCAAACACGCCACAGGGCAAGGTAAAAGTTGGCAGCAAACTCACTTTCTAGCGTCTGTCTAATGTCATGCTTGGTTTGTATATAAAGGAAGAATCAGGCACTTTATTGCTTTTCTCAGATATTTTGGTGCTTTTGGTTTATATTTTTCCATAAGATGGATCTTCTGTTTTCCATATTATGCTTCCAGTGAATAAAATTCTATAATTTTTGGGGAACAAAAAATCCTTTTTCATTGTTCAGATTTGGCTGTAATCCTACCTTTCAATTTCTTGAACACTTTACTCTTGTCAAAGTCCAGTGAGAGCCATTGGCTATACTCTGTTAGATCCTTATTCACCATTATGTGTTTGGATCTGATCTTCATAGTGGACCAGAGAACCTCAAAGGAAAGCCCTGTTGAACACCACACTGCATCTCACATTCTCCAGTCCCAGCATCCCACACATCACAGGCACCCAGACACAGATGTATATCCTCAGTGAATAAATTTATCTGGAGGAGCACTGGATGATAAAAAGCTCTGAGCCCCAAATTGCAACCACTGTGCCTCAGATCAATGCTTCTCATTCCTGAATGTACACCTCATTCATCTTGGTACCTTGTTAAAATGTAGGCTCTGTTTCCACGAACTGTGGGAACCAGGGACCCTATGTGTTCAACCTCCGGTCATGCCAGTACTCCTGCCTCATGATATTACTTAGAGCATAAAGACTTTAGAGATAAAGCACATTAGCTATGAATAATAACTTCTAAGTATTTTTCTTTCTTTCTTTCTTTCTCTTTCTGTTTCTCTTTTTGAATAACTAGACATAGAGCACACTTCAGCTGATGTGACTTCACCAGTTTGCAGACATTTAGAAATCTGCAATAACCAATTAAATGTCTTCTATAAATAATAATAGCTAGTGTGGCAGGATAATTCACAGACATGCTAATTTGCATATATCCCCCTTTATTTCTCATTCATTTTTTCTAGGCAGACAGTCAAGCTTACTCAAATTCTTTGCATTAAAATCTACAAGAGGTGGGAAGGCAAGAACTGTTGGAAGACAACCTTCTATTTCTACCTTTTTAAAAATCTGAGTGACTAAAAATATTATATTAGGTATTCTTTGGAAGGAGTGGAAAGAAAAAATCATAAAGTGAAAAAAAAGTATTCCCTGAATTGGTAGAAAAGGAAAACCAGTGCATGCCCATAAATTTAAGAAGCCAATTGGCTGTGCTCCAATGCCCAGATTTCATTTCACAATTAAAGTCCTTCTTTGTGTCCATGCCATGGAGGGCATGGAAACCACACCTATCTGAGGTCAGCTGAACTCAGAAGAAGGACATTTCAATAACAGCAAGAGTGGGCTGGCATGTATAGGCTATTCGAGTGCTTTACCAGAGCCTAACTACTTCCTCCTACCACCACTCCACACCAACCAATTCTTCACTCACTAAAGATGTTAAAAAGACAAAAGGAAAGCAAAGCCACAGAAATACTTGCAAATAAAAGTCAGTGTTGCAGGTAGGGTTTAGAAATTGGTTTAATTATGTTTAAAATAAATAAATCATGGGGGTTATTTATGGTTCAACCAAATGTGTAAGGTGAGTCTCAAACTCGATGACAAAGCTTTTGAGTGAGGATGTCAAGACCAATAAAATAGCCACATTTCTACAAGCTGTAGTGGATTGCTAATTGGTGGTAAAATGGTTACACCCAGCTGAATTGAACTAGCATGGTGCTGGGTGTGGGAGACCTACCCAAGGATTGTTGCCAGCAGCCAAAGAGGCAAAACTGGAGAGGCTGATGGGCGGCTGTTGGGGAAGCTGTTTAGAGAGGTTGTTGGAGCTATTGAAAGGTGCTGGTTCTCTGGGGCTGATTTTCTGGGTGACCTTGTCATGCTGGCTTTCCTGATCGACCTAGCTGTTCTTGCAGGAGAAGCTAGGGATCTCATTGTCACTAAGAAGGCTATGGTTCATTTTTGGGAAGCTCTGATCCTCATTTTCGGCCTCGATTCCTGGCTCCAGAGGGGAAGATGGTGCCCTGCTCATCTTCCACACCTCAGATAGGTGTGGTTTCTCTGTGAAGAAGCCTATCCCATGGGCTTTCCTGATGGGAACTTGGCTTTCCTCATCAGTGGAGGAGCACTGGACCTCTGTTTTGCTGAGGAGGGCTACTGTACTTTCAGGGGAGCTCTGGTGCTTACCTTGAGCTTTGCTTCCTGCCTGCAGTTCAGATCCCTCAGCCAGCTGGCACAGATCCTTCATTCCACTGGCATAGATATTCTAGCTTCCACCACTGACCTTCCACCTTCTACCACTGGGCCTTTCCAGTGCAGAACCATTGTCATGGGCTCCAGGTCTCAAGGTGGACTCCTGGGAGGAATTGTGATTGGCTCTAGGTTTTCAGCTGGACAGATGCAGGATATATTAGGACCCAGACTATCAGCTGGATTCTTTGGTCTTTAGTGTGTGGAGAGATTCTTGCACTCTTTGCATATGATTCTTTGAGTGATAATAAAATAATCTTACATAATGTATGTCCTGCATTGTATTGTTCCCTTTGCAAAACCAAACCACTACACACACTCCCACACATGGAAATTGAGAGGCTGACTTTAAACTAGCAATCCTACATCAGTTTCTTGAGTAGATAGATAATAGGCTTGTGCCACTGGTCTAATACTTAGATTTATTGCTTGCTTCTAAGGGGTGGTCACTATTATTGTCTACTTTTATGGGATTGGAAACTTGAGTATTTTGCCTAAGGTCACATAACCAGCAAGTGGCAGAGCTAGAAAATAAAGATACCGGGTCTAATTCCTGAATAAAGTTCCCCTTCCTCTGGGAAAAGTTACCATTAGCAAATGCTCTAAAATAAAGTCAAAATGGATCAAAGATCCAAGTATTGAAAAAGAAATACTTAACATGCTGGAGAATAAAATAGATTAAAATCTCTTGAAGATATAGCCATAGGCAAGAACTTTCTGGGCAGAATCTCAATGAGACAAGAAATGACATCAAGAATCAACAAATAGTATTATATCAAATTTAAAATCTTCTACATAGTCAATGAAACAGTCAACAGGGTGAAGACATGACCCATAGAATAGGAAAATTATTGCCAGCTCCTCAGATGGTAGCCTAATATCTCTGTGTATAAAAAATTAACAATATTAGACTCCACAAATTAATGATCACACAAAGAACTGGGAAACTGAAATGAGCAAACACTCTTGAGAAGATGTATAGGTGGCCAATAAATACATAAAAAGTTCAACATCTCTTGTCATTAAAGAAATGAAAATTGAGCTATATTACTGAAAGGATGGCTATCATCAAGAAATCAACTCATAGTAAATGCTGGTGGTGAGACTGCAGAGAAAAACTTCTAGTTCATTGGGTGGAATGTAAGCCTGTGAGTCTGAGCCTAAATCCCACCATCTCTGTTAATTTGGGGAGGGAGGAGCTCAGTGTCATTCTCTGAGCATGTCATTCTTTGGAAACATGCTATAGTGTTGGTGACGACCTAAGGACAAGCTAGTTTCCTATCGTGTCACTGGGTTACAACACTGGAAAGAGAAAGAAAGCATTATTTTGGTCCATGTTTTCAGTGTGGTCTACAGGACAACTTGGCAGAGAGGCAAGTTTGAAGAACAGCTGATCACTTGTGTGACCAAGAATCAGAAAGAGAGAAGGAAGTATCTGGGGGTGGTGCTAAGCCCATCTGGAAGGTGGCCTTCATGACTCACCTCCCACATAAGCTAGTTCGCTGGTTCTATAATCCAATCACCATCCAAGGACATGAGGTTGCAGGGGCCACTTTAGAGCCAAAACATAAAGCAACTAAGAGCAAGAACTATGCCACCCAAGCAATAGCCATGAAATCAGCAACAGTAATAAAAAAAAAGAATGCTAATGTTCTGTAAGAACCAATAGAAGCTACCATTATCCCATCCTTAACAGTTGAAAAGAAATTAAGACAAACTCTTTGTACAGTAAATATCTACTAAATACAACAACTATACCATGTTAACAATTGAAAAGAATAGAATAGTAATACCATAAAGCAATACTAAATATCTAAAGATCAGTTAAGCTTAATAGCATACAAATATAATGGCTGTAGGGCTGGTAATGTAGCTCAGTGGATTAAGTGCCTGCATAAGTAAGTGCAGGGGCCACAGTGCCAGAGTGTGATCTCTGGCACTGTATCTACTATGCTCCCCACCCCAGGCACAGCAATAGAGTCCAGGTGTGGTAGGGCACACCTGTAATCCCAGCACTAGGGAGGCAGAGATCAGAATCAGAAGGATCACTAGGAGTCTGAGCTGCACAGTGAGACCCTGCACACACACACACACACACACACACACACACGCCACACATACATACACATACACACACACACACACTATATATATGATGGCTGAGGTGGGGATGAGAAACAGAAAAAATACTGAAAACAAGAGAAAGAAGAGACAAAAGTGATACACAAGATCTTATTAAAGGGTAAATAAAGTTAATGTAAGTAGATAAAAGTAAAAGAAAAAAACAAGAAACAAACACTGAGAGCAAAAAGAAGAGCAAAAAACTCAAAAAGGAGAGAGGAAAGAAAGAGAGGGAGAAAGAAGAAAAAGGAGAAGGAAGAAGAAGAAAAAGAAACAGAAGCAGAGGAAGAGAAAGAGGAAGGAAAAGGAGAAGGAGAAGAAGGAGGAGAACGAGAAGGAGAAGGAGGAGGAGGGATTTTGAGAGTAAAACTCCATGCTGTTTGTGTACATTACAATAACCATGTACTTTTCCTGAGGCGAATGCTGCCAGCCCTATCCACTGTTCTTTCCTAGAGCTGCCACACCCTGGACTTGCCTATGTTAACCTAATAGGTTCCCTTCCCAGGAGCTGGGTTTAGTGTTCCAGACTGTTTTGCTCTTTTCTTTGTGTTTTTCATTCAGCTTTTCTGTCATTTCTAGTTCTACTGTCAGTACTTTCTTGATTTCTGGATATCTAACTTTTCTTCTTTTTCAATAATTTGGTTTTCAGGTATCTTGAATTTAGGTCCTTATATTTTCCTGCCAGTCTTTACTATTTTCAATCTACCTAAGTAAGATTTTTAAAAATAGAATAACAGACTTGGTTATTAACAACTGGATTCTGACAGGTTTTCAACTGTCAGATTCTAAAACTCAAATGGGCTGGCTTCTCTCAGTGCTGACCCCAGAGTCTTTGTAATTTTTTGATTATTGACACTCTGTCCTTTCCAGGCTGATTCTGAGGAATGACAGAAATCTATGTGTAATCCAATGGTTCAACCCACTGTTGTCTTGCTTAAAAGCTTTGAATGTGCTTCCCATGGTCCAAAGAATAATGTCTTCTGAACTTCATTGACTATCACTCAGTGTCACCCTCAGTTAGGGATAACCTGTCTTTCAAGCCTTGTTCCCCATCACCACTACCACCTCTGACTTTTGCTGTAATTGGTCTGTTTTACTTATTGCCAGAGAAGCATCCTTTGTATCCCCTACCACCACCACCTTGCACCGTTGCCTTTGGCACCCACTACATA
The DNA here is from genome assembly GCA_004027915.1 of Capromys pilorides. Taxonomy (NCBI): domain Eukaryota; kingdom Metazoa; phylum Chordata; class Mammalia; order Rodentia; family Capromyidae; genus Capromys; species Capromys pilorides. Next base: position 9,689 of record PVKN010044541.1, read on the forward strand.
ATGGCCCTCTTAGGCCTTTCCTAGGGCTGAATTCCACCAAAATCTTCTCTAAGGCCTCCTTTGAACATGCCTATTGGAAATGGCCCCATTTCCCTAAGCTGTTATGCCAAGTAATATTTGTGTAACTTCGTCATGAAATCACCCTTTGGATTAAAATATCCAATGTGATGTTCACAGCTACCCAGGGATGTTGGCACTGGCAAATCTGGAAGCAAAAGTGAGATAAGCCAGTAGATTATAGATACATTAAATATAGCTGTACAGAAATTCCTCATCCCTAAAAATTTCCTTCCTCATGGTATCTTGATCAACAAATGTATCACATGCTTCTCTTCTCAGAATACATGGAAACTCTTCTTGAGAGTTGGATAGCCCTACCAT
>PVKN010044542.1:0-10073 GCA_004027915.1 Capromys pilorides
TCAGAAAGACAGTGATATTAAGCACAAGTACCTATGTTATATAGTAATAGTATCACTAAGCTTCTCTTCTGGAGGGTTAAGAATGGAAGTTTACATACCAAGAAATGGAGAAAAAGGACTACTAGGATAGCCAATATTTTGGCGCTAGTCCTTCAAGGTCAGTGAGGACTCAGGACATAAGAGAACCTGTGCTACAACTTCCTATAACTCAATGGTGTTCCAAATTTTCTGTTCAAGGAGATTATGGAACCACAGAGGAAAGGGGTTGATGATATATTTTGTGCCTAGGGAGAATCACCTAGAGAGAAAACTTTCTCCTCAGTTTTCACAGAGATTAAAATGGTCAAGTAATGGCCATGACTCATCCAGATGGCTGACACTGACAACAGTTCTGCAAAGCACTCTACATGGTTTCATGGTAAATCCTGAGGGGATTTGATTGACCTTGGGAGATGCAAAAGTTACATGTTTTGTTATACAGGTCTTGCTTTAACTTGCCCTTAACCAGCCAGTAGAAAAGTTTAACCATGAGGCATAAAATGTAAAGCTAGTTTAGTATGCTGAGCTGTAAAAGGCTTAAATCAACCGCTTCCAACATTGCCATTTCTGCCAATAACCCACTGTGATTATGGAATACTGGACTATATTTACAACTACTTTCTTTTAGTTCAATGAAAATAAATTTTTGTACCAATAATGATTAGAAAAATTATCATGTCTACATACTGTGCTCTGAATAACTACTGCAAGGACAACAATATGCATTGTATCAATTATTGGAAATGTACTACTGTTATGGTTTAAATCTAGTTGTCCCCCCAAAGCCTCATGCAATCATGGGGTGGTGACTTCTAGAGTTTGAGACTTGACTTATGATCCACTGGGATTATGTATTTTAGTACTGATGGGACTATGGGTCTGAGTCCTTCTGGGATTATGGTGTAGCCTAAGATGGATAGGCTGAGGTAGAGAGCCTGAATGTAATATAAAGAGAGACATAGAGACAGACTCTCTCTATTGCTTTCTGCTCCCCTGGTTGGTTGGTAGCCTCTGTCACCATATTGTTGCTGTTACGCCACCATGAACTGCTGCTCTCTGCCATGTGCTTCTCTGCCTTGGAGCCAGCCTAGTATGGACTGAAACCTCCAGTTCCTGTGAGCTAAATAAACCTTTTCTTCCTTCATTTTGGGTATCAGGTATTTGTCCCAGCAATGACAGAAGAGTAACTAAGACAACTACTAATGTGTTTTGAAACTATTGCATTATTATTTCTTATTAAAAGTAATTAAAAAAGATGAACAGTTAAAAAATAAAATAAAAAGAATGTAATAAATAAACAAAAATAAAGAAAAATAAAGACAAACATGATAAAAGTAAATGCCATTAAAATTAATTTCAGCACTTGAGGGGCTGAGGCTGGAGGACTGCTGCAAGTTTGAGGCCAGACTGGGCTCGTAGTGAATTGAAGGCCAGCTGGAATACATAGCAAGATCTCATCTCAATAAATAAATAAATAAATAAATAAATAAATAAATAAATAAGAAACAAAACATTTATTTACTGAAATCCCAATATTGGAGTGAAAGAACAGCAACAAACCAAGATGAGACATTTGCCGTCCACACATGTGACAAAGGGCTCTGTGAAGGTCTGACTCCTGGGATGTCCCAAGATCATAAGCTGGAATGGATCTCTAATGGGAAGACATTAAGAGGCAGAACCTTTGAAAGGAGATTAAGCTGTGAGGGCTGCATGGGCGTGTTTGCCTTTCCTGCCCTGTGATGACATAGCTAGATGGCGTCATTGTGGAGACACTGCATCACCTTGGCCTTCCTACTGTCCGGAACTATGAACAACAAATTTTGTTAGTTGATAAATTGCCCAGAATATGGAATGTTTATTATAGCACTTTGAGTAGACTAAGACAGGCTCACATTAACAAAGAAGGAATAAGATAATCCAACTACAAACACTCTAACACATAAGAGCACATCCCAATGGCCAACAAACATATGAAAGTTTTTCAACATGATTAGGTATGGGGAAAATAACAAAGTAACCCTCAAAGAAATGTCCCTACACCCTCCAGAAGGGTTATAGAACTGATAATATCAAGTGCTATCAAAATATGAACAACAGGAATTCTCATGTATTGCTGCACTATATTTTCTAGTGATTATGTATTTTTTCCCACAAGACCGTATTTCGTTTATATTTGCCAGTGAATACTTCCTCACTTGATCTGTGGCAATAATGAGTATTCAAGACTGTGGACACGAAGTTTCATTCCAGATGAACAAGTATCAGTACAGCAGAATGAAGTTATTGTTATGAAGATATCAACAGAGAAGGTACAAATGACCCCCAAGCTGGAGTGCAAGCAGGTGGACCAGTTGCAGCATCCAACTTCAGGGCATGTGAAATCCTCCATGCTGAAACAATTTCTTAGGACCCAGAAAGCAGCAGAACATCCTGGACTCATGTGGGCTGCATCCTGGCTCCACCACTGACCAGCTGTGTGGCCTTGGAACAAAATGATTAAACCTCTCAGGACTTTGATGTTCTCATTTACAGAAACAGAAATAAAGGCCTCTGCCCTGTAGGATTGCAGTGAGGATAAGTGAGCTGCTGAAAGCAGAACACCTGGTCCATTATGGGTGCTCAGTGATTAGCTTATTCTTTATTTTGGGGGAGGGGGTCTTCATGAAGCTCTCCAGAGAGAACTTTGTACTTCGTGTGACAGTAACTGATTTTGCTGAGAGCTCTTGTGAATTCTTCCTATATTCTGAAAATCTCTTTTGTTTACATCTATACAGGACCTGTACTAAAAGGTCTGGCCCTGGCTCCTATGCTTTGTGGCCAGTGGGCTGGCATCTCACTTTCTGGGAACAGTGGAGCCCTGGGCATCACATAGCTGTTGACGTCACTGATCACTATTTACAATCCGTGCCTACCACAAACAGGACCGAGGAGATAGTGGTCTGGAAGGAAGCCACAGAAAGGTGCCCACAAACTGCCCTCTTCACAGCTTCCACAAAAGGCAGAGATGCCCTGGAATTGCTACAGGACAGCCTTAAGCTGAATATAGGCAAGAATTGTTTAGGTCTCGTAGATAAAAATGTTGGGAATAAAGATTCAATATTTATAGGAATCCCAGTGTGCTGATACACTGATGGAGTGAAGAATTGTGCTTGTATGAATGTGTGTGTGTGTGTGTGTGAGAGAGAGAGACAGAGAGAGAGAGAGAGTGAGAGAGAGAGAGACAGAGAGAGAGAGAGAGAGAGAGAGAGAGAGAGAGAGAGAGAGAGAGAGAGAGTTGGGAGCATTTGGCTTACTTTCTTTGCCCATGGATGGAGAGCACCCCTGTCAAATGGACAGAGACAGCCCATGGACAAGGCAGGTAGTCAGAGCCTACCTATATGACCCTTCTTTGGTCATTCCCCCATTTTTTATGTAGGAGGCAAAAGACAGATCCTCTAAGTGTGAAAGCCAAGCAGTTTACATAATCTGGGTGAGTATGGTCCGATGAGGGGTGGACACTGGCTCCTCATCTAAACTATTCAACAATAGCATTGCAGAACAGCAAACAAAACTGGGACTCACAGAAGCTAAAACTGGAGAAAGATTCAGAAGTTAAAGAATTCTCAGGTCTTCAGCTACAGGATTCACAGATTTAGTTAAATGCATTGACTGGAATCAGACAGCTTATGCAGGAAAGAGGGTTGCGGGCTCTGTGAACTTGGGCAAGATGCCGAGTCCTTCTCAAATCTCAATCTCATCTACAAGATGGGAACGACACAATCTCCTTTAGAATGTTGTTGGTTAGGATAAGCCATGCAGAGTTTCTGCACAATGCCTGGTATGCAGCAAGAATTATTGTTACTTTTGTCATTTTCTTTCTTGATGAGGTAACCTAGTTCTTCTGCATGTCTGTGTTTCCTGTTGTTGCTCTGCATCTTTCTCCTACTTCAGTGGTTTTCAAGTGTGACTCTTGGGCTAGAAGGATCTACATCACCTGGAAAAATGTCATTAGTGCAAAGTTTTTGATGTCACCTCTGTCTTCCAGGGCGAGGATCTCTGGAATAGGCGTGGCAGCATGTGCCAGGTGGTTCCATGCATCATCCAGGTTGAAAACCCCTGCCCATACCACAGAGGCTCATGGCTTTTCTTTCCCTCACAGTCCTTGCCTCCTCCTGGTACATGGTGGCCTTTCTTATCTGGCTTCTTGCCTTATCCTTATAAGCTGTTCTACACATAGCTTACTTAAAAAAATATTCTACAGCAGATTCCTGGTATTTTTAGCATAAGACCCAGATGTTAGCCATAGGCCAAAGTCTTTATTTGCTCTGAACTCTGCCTCCTTGTCAACATCTCCCTTCTGTTCAGCCTCAGCCCCAGCCCCTTTCTCCATTCACTTCACCTCTTCCTGGCTATTGTGTTCTGTTCTTCAAACACACTAAGCCTAGCATGGGTTGGTCTTGCACCGCCAGATCTTACACTCCTGGACTACTTTTCCTGAGGCCTTGGCTTCCACGTTCCATTTCATAGAGGACTTTTCCTACTCTCCCTCCAACAAATCAAGGCTTCCTACCCCTGTGTACTACCAAATGATAACACGCCATTACTTTGAAGGGTCTTGCCACCATCCTACCTTTCTGTTTACTTGTTCAAATATTTATTGAGTCTCTAGCATGCTAGACTATGAGAGCTCTCAGAACAGTGGCCTTGCTTACCTTTTTCTCATTCTATCTTTGACACTTAGATAAGTACCTGGCACAGAAAAGTAGACAGTATTTGTTGAAACAATGAATGAGGATGAATAGATAAATCAATAAAGTGAATGCCATAGGGAATTCTAGAAGGATAATGCCTAAGAGTCCTCACTTAAGTCACATGCAGCCCATTCCTATCACACCTATGTAATTTGTTTAGCTCAATGATTCATAAGACAATGCCACTGCTCTTTCCTCTCTTGAGCACTTAGAAATTGAGGACATTTTGCAGATGAAAATATGTGGATCAGGCAGCAAGTGTGGCAGGGTTAGGCAGTCTAAGCTTCCTGCCATGTTCTCCCCAGTTATATTCCATGCTGCAGCAACCCCTGCACCTCCCCACTAAATTCCAGCAGCACCTCACTTGAGAGTCAGTGGTTGAGCCTAGTTCTTGCATAATAGGTGGAAGCTGGGGTGTCCCAGTAGTCCTAAGCCCTTTATATTCTGACTGCAACCTGTGCAATAGTTGTTCCTTCAGTAAAGAAAACCCCAGACTGGCTTGGAAATAGTTAACCCTGGCTCAGGCAGAAGCTATTTTGCTTTCGAGTCTTTATTTTCAGTGACTAATAGGTAAAAGCGACACGAGTTCTCCTGGTCTATGGAGACTGCAGCATAAACGACATCTCTGAGGCCCATTCCTGTGATTACTGAGCTGGATATGAGTGATCGGATATTTTGAGGAGATAAAAATGTCTGACCAGCTAATAACTGCTTGACGCCAATACCAGAATGAGAGCAGAGGAAGGGAGTGGGGGATGGAGGGGGAGGCATAAATCACTCCCAGACAGGCCTGATGAGGAATTCGTGTCACGCACATACAGGAACACGCACACGCACACACACACACACACACACACACACACACACACCACGCGTAACAGACACACACAAAGACACCCAGATATGTAACATGAACACTCATCCCCCACACAAGCACAGAATGCAGCCCACAAACACACTTGAACTCACCCAGATATACTGCAATTTAAGCTGCAGGACACAGGCTAGACACACAGACACATGTATGCACACAGTATGTACATGTATGCACACACTCCATGTAGCCACACACAAAACCCAGCTATCTACACTGGGACACACCCATGCAGTACAGCCACACAGAACACTCCCCACAGCATTTAGGCACTAGTTCAACATATGCGAAGCACTCCAAACACCCGTGTATAATTCACTCAGACAACACCTATACAGGTACCATATGCACTGATAACAGCAAAACCACAGATGCATATGCAAATCACAAACAGCATTCAGGGATGCTTATGCATAAGTACATGTTAACTAACCCAGATAGAAGAACAGGTATAATCTTGGAAATACGCATGCATAGTTCCACTAAATCATACCACAGAAGCACATTATACACATACACCATACTAAAGTCACACAATCTTCAAAGACTCCTGTGAGACTCCATATATACATGTTTATTTGGACTCTGCTACCATTTTTAAAAATTGATACTCATCTGCAACAAATACAAGTTGACATGATATACAAACAATACTTTGTAACTGTCAGATTAAAAAATAATCACCTACAGAAAAACTAATGTGTCATGTGATCCTCATACATTTTGTGAATCTTCTTTCATTCTGAGCTCTTAGGCCAGATGAGGTAGAGATCTGCCTTGACCCATCTCTGGTTGTGAAAGGAGAAGGGCATGAGGGAAGACAGCCCAGGGCTTCTCCCGCACACCTGCTGGCCTCGAGAACAGGAGAGTTGTGGTGTGGTCCTACATGGTGCCAACCTACTGTGTGACCTGCCTGGGAACCTGTTTCTTCACTTGTAAAATGAGTATGAACCTCTTTCAAAGGATTTAATCAGAGAAACTACAAGACATAAACTAAATGGAAAGTGTGGACCTGATGTCCTCATATTCCTCAGAAGAGATTTATAAAACCCATCCAGGCTAACCCAACAAATGCGCCTGGTTTTACTTTGAACTTTTTCTTTCCTCTTCTCCCAAAGAGGCCTCTTAGCATCATGAATGACTAGTCTACCTGGGCTTTTCTGCAAACTAGGGCTCATCTTTTTTTGCCCTCTTCTTAAAATCCTTGTCATAAAGTCCCAGAACCTGGGTCAAGTGATCTACCTGTATTATTTAATTCAAACTGGCAGCAGCCTTTTACTGTGCACTTGGTTATTATGATCCCCATCTTACAGATGAGGAGTTGAGGCGCACTTGGTGTTGAGACTTGCTCACCACATTGCCAGTTAGTGACTTTGGAACCAGGAGCGAGACATACTCCAGGAGACATATTTCTCCACCCTCGCCACAAGCTAACCTGAAACTTCTACTGGATCACTCATTGGGGCAGCTTCTAATCAGGACACAGGTCCTGTTACACTGGCAGCTCCTCTACTGTGACCTGGGGGCTGGAAATGGCACAGTGGTGTGGGTTGCACCCACAGTACCCTCTGCTCTTTCTTGGCACACAGTCTGTTATGGTTAATGTCTAGAAGTCATGCCAAAGTCTTGTGTTTTCTAGGAAAGATTCTTTGGAGAGGGCTGGGGCTAGATTGTGCAGTGTTGGTATCAACAGTGTGCGATTACTAAATTAGTTCATTGATTGGTTTAGCATAGCTTTGGTTAGGTTGAAGGGAGTCATACCCACAGTGCAGAGTGCAAACCACCATAAGGGTGGATAGCCTGGATAAGATAGAAGAAACAGAAAGAGGGTTTCTGGTTACTTGTTGCTCGAAGCTTGTTCCTTCTAGCTTTTGCTTGCCATGAGCATCTCCTCCTCTGCTACTTGCCTTGAAACCAGGTAACTAGGAACTGAAATTTCTACATACTGTTAGCTAAGTAAACCTTCCTTCATTTCATTTTGGTTGTTGGGTGTTTTGTGTCAGCAACATGCAAAGTCACCAAGACATAGTTTATGATCAGATTTACAGTGCAATTTCCACCTTCTTTATCCCCACCTTCTTTCTCTAGAAGCTTTCCTCTTCTCAATAGTCACGAACTAATTAAAACATCCCAAAGAAATAGTACCAGGTTGTGGTCTTTGTGTGGCTATACCTTCTTCCTGCTACCATTATTTGTAATGGGTGCCTTGGGGTTGGCTCACCTACAGTGTTTCCATGCATGACATTGGAGACCCATGTGGGCATAAGGGCTCCCTCTCTTTTAGGCCTTGCATGTTATACTTCGCCACGGCTGGTGACCAAGAGTGAAGAGTTTAGTTTCAAGGTTTTTTTTCTTGTTTTTCTAGGCAATCTTGAACTTATTACTTAAGCTTTTTGCATCCCAGTTTATTTCTATATAAAGTGAGGTGTAATCACAGTGCATGGGCCTTAAGCGGGTCCTATGGGATCTAAATGAACTAACATTTGTGGGGTGTATAGTAAAACCTAGCATTAAACTTTATCATCACCAACATGGACCTGAAGCTGACTGTACAGTTTCCAATTCAGTATATATATATATGCTGTTGTGGTTTGTTTCTTTATCCAAATTTCCAGTCTAGGTCACTGCTCTGGATGGCTTCCTCCAGTCACCTTTGTGTCATTGGCCATTGACCTCAACGTTGCATCAGGTTCAAAGCATGTTCATTGTGGAGCTACCCTGGCTCACTTCAGTTCAAGGCGATGTACCAGATGAAAACTCTGATAGTAGAGGCGTACCTTTATCTACCTCTGGTGATGATGGTGGTAGCAGGTGTGGCCTGCTGCATAAGGGGCAAAGGTGCATAGGAAACTTTCAGAGATCTAAATTTATGCTGCTATTTCCCTTTTATCTGGTTTTCTGAAGGCCTTCCCACCCAACTCCTATCAGAGAGCTCTAATTTTCCATCTCCTTGCTTTTGCTGAGATACCAGGTTTTCTTCTCTTCTGTTTACAAAATACCCCCACCAACTTTGACATATCACACTCTACTTTGTCACAGAAAGCCATGTGTTTAAATTACTATGTAACCCAAAGACTTACAGACCTCTATTTCTTGCTTTGATAATGTTAGATCTTATCCATGTATACCTTAGTTGGAAAATTCACTGTGTTCTCCATCATCCCCTTAATGGCCTGGTCTTCAGGGAGAGCTGACATGCTTTGATAAGAAACTGTAGACAGTACTGCCAACAGGACCAACCTCAGAACATGCATATGTACGTGTAAGTGTGAGTGCATGTGTGTATGCATGTATATGTGTATGTGAGTGTGTGCATACATGTATATGTATAGGTGTGAGAGTGTGTGCAGATATGTGTGTGTGAGTGTGTATGCATACAAAAAAATCAACCAAAATCAGTTATGATATTGGCAACATGGTCCAGTTTGGTCTCGGGTTTTGTCCCCAGAGAATGAAAGCAACTTTCCCTACCTTATGGGAGCATGCAAGAGTTCAGGAAATCAGGCTCCCCAGTGTCATAGATTGTTGCTTCTGATCTTCATTCCTTTGCCTTTGTTTTCTCAGTGCAGCTCATAGATTACAGTGCATGCTTTTGTCCCTTGTCCCATCTATTATGAACTCATTTTCTAGAGACTCTGCACATGTGCAGACACCCATTACTTCAAACTGTCATTCAGCCTGAGACCACCTTGCAGCAGCCAAGAATATTAAAAAATCTGACAGGGTGTGGTGACCCATGCCTGCAGTTCTAGCACACTGGGAGGCTAATTGAAGACATCACGAATATGAGCCCAGCCAGGCCAATTTATTGACTTAGTAAAACTCTATTTCAAATTAAAACACACAGAAACAAAAGCTGGGGATGTACTTCTGTGAGAACTGAGACCTTGGGTTCTATCTTCAATACAAAAATATTTCAGCACTGCAACAGATATCAAGGACTGTTAAGAATAAACATATTCAAAGGTAGAGAATGCTGTCATCTTTCTACGTGCCTCAGTCTCTTTATCTGTAAAGTGGGGGCAATATTGACATCAACCCATCATTGCTAAGATTGAGCAGGAAGAGCTAAATATGCCTATGTCTACTTGTCTGGGCCACAAGTTGAGAATGACAGGAAGTTTATCATTGGATACTAGAAAAGATGAGGAACGATGTTCGCTCACTCCTGAACTCTGTCATTGTCCTCTAGTCCTTGGAAAGGTAATGATTAATGGTTAATGTTCTTGTGATTCTCAAACATTGAGCGCTTAGCATGCAGCAAACATTAATCACATAACCACACAAAAATCTATAAATTGATAAGGGATGGGGATGGGACATGCAGGTTGGGTGTTGGAGAAGGTTTCCTTGAAGAAGCAATGGTAGTACTAAGACGTGAAGGTGGGAAGGGGAAAGCGGAGGAGTCATCCTAGACAGAGCAAATG
>PVKN010044543.1:0-10075 GCA_004027915.1 Capromys pilorides
ACATCAGCTAGCTTAGTAGGCAGTTTTCCAGCTTCATCATACCTAAGAGTAACCTTACTGGGAAAAACTATTGCTCATGATTTAGTCCCAAGAAAACACCTACTGAATAATCACTGAGGAAGAAAAACATTTAGAAACTGGTCATTTTAGTGGTACACTGTAATGTACCTTTTTGAAAGGAAGGAAACTAATGTTAGATCAGGCAAGAATTCTGTTCTAATCCATTCTTCAGTCTTTGTTGCTCAGTCAGGTATCTCTATCTTCGCAATAGCTGTGTGAACTGAAGGTATCCTAGAGCATAAGTGATGTAGTAAGCTTATGGCAACAGATTGTGATGGTGATTAAGATTCTCACATTCCCCCAAATGATTACATTTGTAACTGGACAGTCTCCCATGATAAATGATTTCTTCAATGCTAAGGTCAGCAGATTAAATTTTGCAAGAAACCTTTTCTAATGGCCACAGATTAAAGCCAGGCATGGTGGTGCATACATGCCTGCAATCCCAACACTACAGAGGCTGAAGCGAAAGCACTGTCATAAGTACAAGAGCAGCCAGGCATGGTGGCACACATCTGTAATTCCAGCAGGAAACTGAGACAGGACTGTTCACAATTCAAGATCAGCCTGGGCTACAAAGTAACCTCAAGGCCAACCTGAGCTGCAAAGTGAGACCCTGTCTCAAAAAGACAAAAAAAAAAAAAAAAAAAAACCAAACAGAAGTACAAGACCAGTCTGGGCTACATAGCGAATTCAAGTCCAAGTCCAGCCTGCACTACACAGAACAAAAGTTCCTGAAGGATGGCCACAAAGCTACTTATCAATGACTTGAACAGATACTTATAAATGCAAATATACTCAACATTTAAAGTTATTAGGTTAAAATAAGATGCCAAAAGCATCTAAGTTTAAGAGATAACGAAGTACATATTTAGGCTTTAAAATTACCAGTAAAGCAGTTCATTTGAGAAACAAGCTTTCATGTAAAGTGACCCAACAAAATATAAAAAGAATTACAAAGCAGATATAAAACTAAAGGGGGGAAAAACACTAAAGGGAATTTTAAATTGCAAATATAAAACAATGTTACCTAAGACAGATGTTCCAAGGATAATGTACTATCTGGAAATCATGGAACAAACTGATAATATGGAGATATTTAGTCTGAGGATTAGGCAAACACCTTATCAGTTTGCTAATTCTTAAGTTACTGTCCTGGGCAGAAAAGAGGACACATGTCCTGTACCAGTGCTTCTCCAACTATCTGTTGTAAAACTTTAATTTTTCCTCCTCATCATTACAAAACTCTCATAAAACGCAGTGAGGTGATCATAGCAATGCAAAATTGCTCTATAGATTTTAAATATTTATAGTTTCAGTACTCAATTTACTGTAAACAGGTAGTCAGATCCCTTTAAGTAACTGTACTCCACTTCTACTAGGAAAGAAAAGGCTATATCCAAATTAATCACATAGAGGCCAGTGAGATAGCTCAATGGTTTAAAGCGCCTGCTTAGGCAAGTTTAGGCAGCTGCAGGAAATCACACGTCAATCCCTGGCACCACATGCCATGCCAGCCCCACCTGCCCTCCCTCAGAGTGGGGTGAGCCGGCCAAAAAAAGAAAAAAAGAAACAAATTAATCACACAGACAGTTACATTTTCCTGCGAAAGAATTCATAACAAACAGGTGTGTCCAACACTGAAGTGGTTCAGAGAGCCAGAGCTCTTTTGGGAGGTATTCAGAAACACCTTTTCTATCCAGAAAACTGGAATAAGTCACTGTACATTCTTCCTACTACAATTCTGAGACCAGAAATAAACACATAAACACAAACTTTCAAAGTGGCCATAAGCTAGGGATACTGCTCAGTGGCACAGCACCTGTCTGGCAAGTGTAAAGTCATGAGTTTGATTTCTGGTACCAAAAAAACTAAACAGTCAATAAAACTACCTGGTCAGCGTGATAGCTCAGCAGACGAAGTGCCTGCTTAAGCAAGTGCAGGGACTGGGATTCAATCCCTCGCACCACATGCTGTGTCGGCCCTGCCCTTGGGTGTGCTGAGCCAGTGACCAAGTCCAGGCGTGATGGCACATGCCTGTAATCCCAGCACTGAGGAGGCTGAAAATAGAAGGATCACTATGAATCAAAACACGTAGTCAGACCCTGTACCAAAATCATTACCAAAAAAAATTTTTTTTACATACTTACAAAGTCCAAACTGTGATAATAGTGGTAAAGATTATGAAACTGACAAAGCATTATGGCAATAATGAACAAGACTTAAATATGTGGGAACGTTCAAAAGCATAAAACAAGAATGACAATTTTTTTGTCCTCTTAAAACACAGGGCATTGCTATGTTGTACAGGGTGGTCCTAAAAATCCTGGACACAAGCCTCCTGAGCAGTTAGGATTTATAGGTATGTGCCACCACACCTAGCATTTTCTTTTTTAAAAGAATCACCGGTAATAACCCTGACATCTCAAACTTTAGCCACATAATCTCTATCCCTTCCTTAACTCAGTCTGTCCTACCTATACTACTATTGGCATAAATTACTGTCTTCTCTCCTGATTAAGTCAATCATCTTCCAGTGGTAGCTACTGAAACTACGGCAGTTCTTCCCACTGCAGTCTTTTGAGAACTAAAAAGGTACTTTCCTATACCAATGCCTGATTAATAGCAATTCCAGATTCTTAACCATAAAATTAAACTAGCTGGAAAGCACTCAGCTATATGCTATTATTATTACCTCCTTTCTGCATACCCTTAGACCTCCTCCACATTTACTCTCCATTAATACAATGCCCACAAACTATATGGATTTTTAGCTTATTAATGCCTTCTCTATGAAATGCTGTAGTCCATCATATTTACTAACAAAGTTAGCCCCTAAATCTGGTCTTTTTACCAAATACTATAGACACAGTACATTATGCCTTCAGAATTTTAAATGAATGCCCCCAAGAAGACTTCTATAACTATACTCTAGTCATATTTAGCAACTTTTTTCATTGCTAACTGTGTGCACTATTTCTCAAAATTCTAACATTACTACCACTAACAAATGACTCAGTTTCTTAAAAAGAATGAGTACAATGACATTAACAACATACAAAATAATGAAAGCAAACCTGTTATAGAGACAACAGCAAAATACACAGAAAAAAATAGTAGCAAGTTAAAGTGAAAGAAAACTCTTCAATATCATTTATGAAATCACAGAAAAAAATTACAAAGCAAAAATTACCATGTACGTTAGATTTTTTTTAAATCAGAAAGAAGATCTATTGTAGATACACATTTAAACATGAATATTTAGACTATAATACTTGAAATTTTCCTGGAATGTTAAGAAATCACCTGTAAGGAGCCCTTTTCCGTAAGTTCTTTCAGTAGCATGAAGACTTTAAACATTTTAAGTATGTGCTCCAAAATAAATTCTCAATTCTGAGAAACATTTGAAAATCACCTGTTTTGTCTCTCAGTATTCTGGAGCTCCCTGTGGTCCCTTTTCAGGTGTTTGGTCAAAGACGTAAAGTACTCTTTCAAAAGATTCTGGAAAGGTTGTTGTTTCTCTGGACTAATTATTTCACTAGGAGGAAAACTCAAATTAAACTTTTCTGCAGCACTCTTTACTCTCCTAGGTATAAGTCCAGCAATATCATCTCCACAATGGCGACAGAAGCTAATCACCACAGAAACATGAGTGTGAGATTCTCGATCAGCATTAATAATATTTTTTAGCTGTTCATAGATTAAGGAAAGACCTTCCTTATCAGTGAAAATCCCAACTATTGTCAATTCTGCAATGAAACGCAAATCAGTTCTCAGCTTGGTAATGTTAGGAGTTTTCTCTTCTTTCCTTGCTTCAAAATGTTTTTTCCATACCTGAAGAAGTGAAGGGGCAAAGTCAGCATAGCGCTGGTGAAAGAGAGAGCACAGGTGCACAGCACAGTTCACATCAGAGATTTTTAGTTTAGCTTCCACAATGGAAGCTACAGCTTCTGCAATGTATTTGCTTAAATTTAGGCCATTAAAATCATGGGATAAGGAGTCTCTCTGTTGTTCTGTGATAGTTTTTAGTTTCTTGACAAAAGCAGTATTTTTCTTCAAACTGGAGTCCAGGCGACTAAAGAAATTTTCCTCTGGTCGGTTGTCTGGAGCATTTTGGTTTTTGCTACGAAGTTCCTTTCTTAATTGATGTCTTTCCCAAGCCTCCTGATGAAGCTGAAGGGATTCTTCCTTTTCTCTATGTAAAAAACAAAACACAAATAAAACAGTACATATATACTTTTGAAGCACTACTGATAAATCCTGTTAAGACTAAACTCCAAGGCCTTAGCCAGACAGCTCAGCAAACTAAAGTGCCTGTTTAGGCGGCTGCAGAGACTGGGATTCCATCCCCAGCGTGCTACCCTGGCCCTCCCCCTGAGGCGTGCTGACCTGGGGACTGAGACTGGGAGTGGTAGCGTGCACCTGTAATCCCAGCACTTGGGAGGCTAAAAACAGGAAGATTAGTATGAGTCCGATCTGTGTAGTGAAACCCTGTAGACCCCTGTACTAAATACATTAAAAAAAAAAAAAGACTAAACTCTAGTGGGGGTAAAAAAAAATCATCCAAATAACAGCACGTAAAAGGAACAGAAGATGTAGAAATGCTATTTCATTACTTTTCAAGATATTTTATCAGACTTAAGAAAATGAAATCATAGTGTATTAATACCACGTGTAGTAGAGAGAAAGGTTCTGAATAACTAGATCAAAATTTAAAATCATGAGCTAGGTGTGCGCTTCAGTGGTAGGACTTGTTTAGCACTGGGTCCAATCTCCAGCATCAATAACAACAACAAAACAAAAAAAATTCTGCTGTTGGGCATGGAGGCATACACCTATAATCCCAGGACTCAGGAGGCTCAGGCGAGAGAACTGCTGAGTTCAAGGCCAACTTGGGCTACATAGTGTATTCAAGTCCAGCCTGGATTACAGAGCAAGACCTTGTTTCAAAAGGAAAAAAATTCTGCCAATTGGCAAACTAAATTAAACACATGATGCTTAATATGAAAAATATGATATGTTTGGGAAGAAAATAAAATGTAAAAAAAAAACAAAAGCAATGTAAAGCCAAAAAATAAAAAAAGGCACTGAAGAAAGAAATAAGTTGCTCACCAAAATATTTTAAACAATAAGCATTATAAAAGAATGTATTAAAAGTGTTTTAGGGAGCTGGGCATGGTGGTGCACACCTGTAATCCCAGCTGAGGGAAGCTGAGGCAGGAGGACTGATGTGACTTCAAGACCAGCTTGGGCTACAAAAGTGAACTCAAAGCCAGCCTGAACTGCAGAGTGAGACCCTGTCTCAAAACGACAAAAAAACAAAAAAAAAAACAGTGTTCTAGGGGCTGGCGAAATAGCTCAGCGGTCTAAAGCACCTGCTTAGGCAACCACAGGGACCTTGGTTCGATCCTTAGCACATGCTACACAAACCCAACCCCCAGGACAAGCTGAACCAGCCATAACATACATACGTACATAAAGTTTAAAAGTGTTTTAAAATTTTAAGATTTGTTTTTCTATATTCAGCATAAACCAACTTTTAATGAAGTAATATAATTGATAAGATTCAGGTTGTAATTCAAATATAATCTAGAAAATTTGGAAAGGAACAGGAAACTATTAAACTCTCTCATAAGACATGAACAAATTGCTAAAGAGACCCACCCATTTTTCCACTAAAAAGATGGAACAAGTTTAAAATGCAGAAGTAATAAAATAACTTGGATTGAGTGGGAGAAGAGGGACAATGTGACTTTGAGATATAAGCATATTAACTTTAAAATATAAATGTATAAAAATGCAAATCTTAGATAAAAATTTAAATTAAGCTACAATTCTATGATTTTCCACCAAACGCTAAACTACATTAACAAGTTGTATCCATCATGGGGAACTTGAACATGTGAGTAGCTTTTGGAAATTTCCCAGCCATACACATAGACTAGTAGTGAAAACACATGTTAAGAAAACATTAGATAACTCAGCTAAAAAGACTTTAAAATATACTAACAGAGCTTTTATGGGTAAAACAACATGATACCTTAAAATATTCTAGGGGTAAAAATTGGATAACTGCTGAAAAGGTAAAAAGGAACTGGTTCGTTTTACTGTTCTGTTTTTGCATGTGTTTGAAATCTTCTCAGCGCAAAGTTAGAGTTTTAAAAGCTCTTTTGATAGAAGGAGAAAGGGGAAAAAAGTTACTACAAAATAGAGTATCATTATGAATAAAAATTATTTAAAAGAAAAGTAAAAGTAACAAGACAAAAGCTCTCAAGAATCATGACTATGTAAGTTGGGTGTGGTGGTGTATGCCTGTAATCCCAGCACTTGGGAGGCTGAGGCTGGAGGATCGGTGTGAGTTCAAGACCAGCCTGGGCTACAAAAGTGAGCTCAAGGCTACAAAAGTGAGCTCAAGGCCAGCCTGAACTGCACAGCTAGACCTTGTCTCAAAAAGACAAAAAAAAAAAAAAAAAAAGAAATCATGGCTATAAATATTCTAAAACTGGTCCCTAGTACTCTGTCAGACCTAATTGTTTGGTGACAAAGGTGTATGAAAATACAAGTATTATCACATCATAAAAAAAGCTTTTCAAAAAAAACCAATTTACATTATATCTCATAAACTGTTAAAGACTTCTGAGGCCAGGGAGATAGCTCAGTAGAATAAGCGCTTAGCACTGGTTTAGTGACCAAAACCTACAGAACAAATTCAGATACAGTAGCCCCTCACTATTTTACGATTTGAGTTTTACAGACTGTTGCACAGGTTTTCAAAAAATATTAATCTAAATTATTTATTGCAGATTTTTCATTATATCATAAGATTGTACAGTATTATACAGTATACATATGGTGTTAAAAATGTAGGTCTACAGTTTAGAAAATAGTTTACACGTTAGAATTGTTTTTAAAAGTGGTTAGAAGCGTTAAAATATATATAAATGCTAAAATATAATGCCATTACTTCACAGATTTTCACTTATTGAGGGGGTGTCTGGACCGTATTCCCTGTGATAAGTGAGGGACTATTGTACTACCAAATGTTGAGGAGCTGCACAAGGAACTTTTTATTCAAATAATCCTTCCCACCCCAAATATTCCAATTTTCCCATTCCTTAATCAATAATTAAATTTTCTTACTTCAGCTGAGCAGCTTCTTCTTCTTGCTTACGTTTCGCCTGCTCTTCTTGCTTTTTTCTCTCTTCCTCTTCATGTTTCTTTTTTTCTTCTTCTTTTTTCTTTAATTCTTCCTCAGCCTTTACCTTTTCTTCTTCCTTTTTCTTGCGTTCCTTGTCTTCCTTTTTTCTCTTATCTTCTTCCAGTTTCTTCTTTTTGTCTTCAGGGACCTTACTGACATCTTTCTTGGCAGTGATTTTAAGATCATCTTTTTGTTTTTCCTTGCTGCTCATTAGCCGCTTTTCACTGCAGTCTTTTTCCTTGTTGTTTAGCAAAGATTCTTTTTCTTCCATACCTGCTGACTTTTTACGCTCAGCTGGCATTATGTGACCCAGAACAATCTATAAGAAAAAGAAAGTTAGTACTGAAATATAGTGACTTTTATTTATTAATGTTACGTTGCACAGAATACAGTTAGTTCATAATTGGGAGCTTAAGTGACTGTATTTCTACAATAGAAAATATATTAGTATTTGTGTCACATTCCATATTCCATCATTATTGGTTATGGCTACGTCTAAGTACTATTTTCAACAGAAAAAAATCAAACATAAAAGTGTAAGGAAGGGCTGGGGAGATAGCTTGGTAGTCTAAGCACCTGCCTGGCAAGTACAAGGATCCGGGTTTGATCCCTGGTACCACATGCTATGCCGCACTATGTTGGCCACTGAAACTGGGCATGGTAGAGCTCACCAGTAATCCTAGCATTAGGGAGGCTATGTCAGAAGGATCACTATGAGTCGGTTGTATAGCAAGACCTTATACCAAAATAAGTAAAAGAGGTTTTTTTAAAAAAAAAATTTTTAAAGTATAAGGAACTCCCATGTACCTAGATTCAACAATGCCAGCTCCAAAACAATATAAAACTGCAAATAGTTCAGTCTGAAATTGAGAACATTTTAACCCCAGTATTTCAAACCCACGAAGTTACTGGTTCATTATTTCATATAATATTCTACAAGAAAGTATTTAAGGAGAACAAAACAAAAATGCTTGCCTCTTACAAATCAATGGACAAAACAGAATATAAAAGATTAGCAAGTTTTTTTTTTGGGGGGAAGGGTCTACAGGGTGTTCAGGGTCTCACTACTATATGGGACTCTCGTAGTAATCCGCCTGCTCACAGCCTCCCAAGAGCTGGAATTACAGGCCCATCCCACCATGCCTAGTTTCAATTGCAGGCTCGGCACACCCTGGGGGTGGGGCCAGTATGGCAGGTCCAGGGATTGAACCCCCGGCCCCTGCGCCAGCTTGCAGGTGCTTCAATCCGCTGAGCTATTTGGCAGGCCCTAGCATTAGCAAATTTTATCTCATTGTTCTCAGCAAAGTTCTTAAATAAAACTGTTATGTATCTCAAATTAGACCAGATCTACAATTCATTAGTATTAACCAACATTGGGGACCACCTACTCAGTACCCCCCTCCTGTCCCTCTCTCAGACAGGAGCTTCCTTTCCCCTAATAAACAGATTCTGCTCAGAACCTCAAAAAAAAGTATTAACCAATATTAATAAACCTAGTGATTATGAAACCTGTATAGTCTGATCTGTGTCTGGCAGCAGAGTAGCCAGCAAACTACTTTCTAAACCTTAGTTCAGGGCTGGTGAGATGGCTCAACAGTCTAAAATGCCTGCTTAGACAAAAACAGGGATGGCAGTTCGATTCCTGGCACCACATTCTGTGCCAGACCCACAATCAGGGCAGGTTGAGCCGGCCATAACATAAATAAAGTTTAAAATAAAACAAACAAACCAACCTCAGTTCAACAGGCATTTTGAACAACACTTTTTTTTCTCTCCCTCAGTGTGGTGACCAAACCCAGGGCCTTAGACACACTATGAAACTACTCAACAACTGAACACAGCCCCCAGAAAATAATTCCTCTTTTTGGTAATTATGAAAGCTATCTTTTTTGGTAGCTATGAAAGTTAACTTATGTATTTTATGAAGTTTAACACAACCTTAGTTTTTGTGTAGTAGATGTAATCAGTACTTCCCTAGATTTGACAGCCAAATAGGAACTATAGATATTGCCAAGTGTCTCCTGAGGGGAAAAAAATCACCATCAGTTGAAAAATCATTGCCAGGCCACATGTAATTACTTACATCTAATTAAGTTAAATAAAATTTGAAATTCAGTTCTCCAGTCACTACTCATATTTTAAGTTATCAATTCTACATGTGATTAGTGGCTATCATACAGGGCAACGCAGACCCACCACTGCAGGTTCAATTGGACAGCACTAGTGTATAGTAAAGTTTCTCTGTAGCTAATTGGAAACAACATGGTAAAAGCAAAATTGTATTTCCCAATAAAATTCGGGATTTTTCTTAGCTGAAGATGTACTTCTCTACTTCATTTTCTTTTTCTTTTTTTTTTTTCCTTTTTGAGACAGGGTCTCGTTATGCAGTTCGGGCTGGTCTTGAGCTCATTTCTGTAGCCCAGGCTGGTCTCAATCTCGCACCCATCCTCCTGCCTCAGCCTCCCAAGTGCTGGGATTACAGGTGTGCGCCACCACGCCCGGCTACTTCCTTTTCTAATATAACATTTTTTTGGTAACTTTTTTTATGGTCTTCATGTTTTAACTAATTAGTTACCTGAAGTCTATACATAAGAAAATCAAACTTTTATTGCAAAAAACATAAAATTCCTCCAACTTCTTCATTTACTATAAGCTAAAGAGACACAGAACATTCTTATTTTTAAATATATGCTTTTCAACTACAACAATAAAAGTTTGGCTAAAAACCAGAATATTTACAATAAATATTTTATAAATAAGAATTTAGAAAAGCATCACTGAGAGACAATCTAGAAATTTTTGTAGTCTGTACTTTCT
>PVKN010044544.1:0-10074 GCA_004027915.1 Capromys pilorides
ACTAGGAAATTTCTGATTTTGTTTTGTTGAGTTCCACTGATGTTATGGTGAACATATTTAACTCGTGTAATATGTTTTCTCAGAATATTAGCCTAAGGAACTTTTTGGATCCAGAATTTTTTGATGTGTGCAATGTCAGCTTGTTTTGTACCTGATGTTTAATGAAAAGAAATTTAGCTTTGGAATCTAAGTTATATTATGTAAATTACACAAGCTCTCTGAGTTTTAGTTTTCTTATCTGTAAAATGTTTTTTGACAAAAATGGTTATTACCTAAAATAACAACTATCAAAGCCATTCCTATATGTAAGGGAAAACAGAGAGTTTAATACAAAGAAAGCCATGATTGCTGTATTTCAGGGAAAACAGAAGGAAGACATGAAGCCCGGAAATTCTGGTCTTAGGATACAGTTGTGGAACACTATGGTTAGGTAGGAACCCACTTATAATGATGAGGGGAGTTAGTAAGCAGGCACATCACATTTGACTTCTAACTGGTGTTATGTTTTCTAAATTTTCTTCTTCATCCGGAGATTCTCTCCAGTCTGTTAGTAAAAATTTTGCATGTATTTTTCTTCCTCAAGGACCTCACATAAAGATGCAATGATTTTCTGGAGAACAAAATGAAGTTGTGAGAAAAACATTAGCTATAGCAATGTTGGATGGACAATAAAAGTAATGGAAATGGAAAAAATTCCAATGAAATAATTATCAAGTCAGTTGGATATTGGAATCCAAATACCTACAAAAGGCAACCTCAGATCTCACATTTGGAAAGTATATGAAGTGGGTGGGCTCATATTGTCACATTTAAGTATTTGAAAAGTGACCTCTCTTGGAATGCTTTAGGTCACATGGAAATCATACCATTACATTCTAAAGTGTGTTGTTAGGGACACATAGGATAATGTCAGCAGAACTGCTAGCACATGCAGCATTTTCATGAAAATTACAAAAAATAGAATCTGTATTTGTTAGATAAATTAGAAAATGTTACTACATTGTAGTGTATGTAAACTGCTATAGGTAGCACAACATCTGTTAGGTTATATAGGTTTTTTTGCCTCCATGACCAGGCACTTTTACATAGTCCACATTGTGCACAATATTAGCATGGCCACTTTAGGATAGCTGAATGGTATAACTCAAATTGCTCTGGATTATAGAAAACTGTTTCTGGAAATACTTGCTGATATACTGATTGTAAAAGGACTTTCCTACAATGTGTCTAAATTTAGGTGTGTGTGTGTGTGTGTGTGTGTGTGTATATATATATATATATATATATATATATATATATATATATATGTTTATTTGTGTGTATGTGTTCAAGTCTTTTACATACAAAGCTGATTAGATTTATTTTTTTGAATTTATATTTTTCAGTCTTTCTTTGATGTCAAAGAGTCATATACATATTCAGAATTTGACTCTGATTTTACATCTCTCTATACTTACTTCAAATACAAATGCATTTTACACTGATAGTAGAAGGCTTTAATGAAGTTCTTTGTTTTAGAGAGGCACTCCCAAAGAATTCTATTTTAGTTTTAATTACCACTCTTGGGTAGGTTCTCCTCTCTCATTGCAATCTCAAGTACAAAGACAGCTCAGGCTCCTGAGGTGATCTGACCTTGAGGGCAGACTTTGAGCCTTTTGTGTGTCATTACAAGGCTACTCCTTGCAGATCTGTAGGAGCTGCTCCATTGAATCTAGTGAATATGTCCTCAGATGCAGTGCAATTGTTGTGTTTTTACAACTTTAAGTCACATCGGGTGAGGCATAGATTGTACACTTCTTCTGTATTAATTCTCTTTGTTTCAGGGCCTTATGTACTTGCTGCATTATATTTCACTATTTGAGATCGAATTTGGTAACATAAAATCTACTCAAAACTCACAACTTCTTAATTTAAATATTACCTGCTTTTACATTATGTTTTATAATTCCATATTTATAATTTATCTCCAGCTTTCTTCATTAGTTTGTAGGCTGGGATTGTTGCCCAGAGTGAAAAAATGAACCAGCATTTGTGATAGATCATAATATGAACTGAATGCTTGACCTTCTACAAACTCAAATGTTGAACCCTAATCCCTATTGTAGTACTATCTGGACATTAAGTTCTTGAAAGGTAGTTAGGTCATGAGGGTGGATGCTCAGTGAATAAGATCAACACTATTATAAAAAGAGAAGGGGGAGAGATGTTCTTTCTCATAACAATGTGGGATACACTAAAATGTTTCTATATAGAGTGGCTCACCAGATACTGAATCTGTTTGAATTTATCTGGGAATTCCTAGCATTCAGAGCTATAAGAAGTAAATGTCTGTTGTTTAAGTTCCAAGCCTATGACATTTTTTTGTTATAGCATAGTAATCTTGCTGCCATAGATATCATGAGACATAATTTATATTTAACCTTTTTGCAAAGGACGTAGATTTAGGAAACACATTTTGTAGCCATTTTTTTTTTTTTCTGTATTTAGGACAGGGTCTGTAGAGTCTCACTATGTAGATGGGACTTGTAGTGATTCTTCTACTTTTAGCCTTCTAAGTGCTGGGATTAAAGACAGGCACCACCACACCCAGTCTCAATTGCTGTCTCAGCATGCCCTGCAGGTGGGGTCAGCACCACACTTGGGGATTCGAACCCTGGATGCTGCACTCTGCTAAGTAAGTGCTTTAATCCACTGAGCTATTAGACCATCCTGTAGCCAGTTTTTGATGGGAAATACACTTCTGACTATATATAAAAGCACATTTAAATACAACCTCATAGATGAAATGTAAATATTGTGTATTGTAGCCATCTACACAACAAGGAAAGGGATCAAGAAATGAGTGGAAGGGGAAGGCAGGAAGAGAAAAGGAATGAGAAAAAGTAATTAAGCTCTATTGCATTCCTGTATGAATTCTTCACAAGGAATATAAGCATTATATAGTCCTAACATACAAACAAAAATTGTTAAACTTTATATCTAAATTTCATCCTGCAAGGAAGTAGGAAGGGCATGTTTTAAAATTTACATTGAATAGTATATAATAGTATGACATTCAGACATTAGAACAAGGAGAATAACTATGCTGCACAACTCAGACAAGATAATGTATTCTCTGTACATAGTAATGTGTTGGATATAATAATTGTTTACCCAGCATTGATATTTTTCTTTATCACAATAGAATGCTCATTTGTTTTATGTATCCATCACAGTCTGTACTTAAGGGAAATATGTTCACAACCTCACTTCCCAGTGAGGATATATGTGACAGATTATACTAAGAGAAACTCAATAACACTGGTCAGTGACCAGCTCAAATAAGGAATTGTCCAATGAAATGTGAGATTAGGTTTATAGGAAATTTTAATAAATGTTTTGCCTTAAGTAATTGAGAAGGACTTATTTCTCTCCTGTTAAAGATCAGCAAAGGAGTATAAGCTTATTAGCAATCATACTACAACTCGATTTACACTGGATCCAACAACTTTGAACTCTAACCTACACTTGGACTTGCTCTTGAATGTTCTAATGTGTTTATGTAAGGCTGATTCAGTCAATTTTATTCATTGTTTGTTATTCAAGGAACAATGGAAACACATTGTCACACAAATACATGTATAGTGAAAACAGGTAAATATTTTAAAAAATTGTAGGACTGATGGAGAAAATGTAATGTGGCTGTCAGGGAAGACATCTTTGAAGATTGCTTTTAAGGGGGATGTGTACTATCATTCTACCAGGCAAAGAGTTGGGCAAAGGGTATTTCATGGAAAGACAGAGAGGTAGAAAATTAGTGGTCACTTTTAAGGAGAATGAAGAAAATTATCATGGCTCTATCAAAGTTAAAGAACAAGCAGGGAAAGAAAAGATTGATATGAAATGAAGTTAGTGTTATAAGTGATAGGATATTTATGGAACATGAGAGTTTGGGAGAATCATTAATTTAATGAACTATCATGAGGCTTTGTAGGATAGAGGACATACCGCTTCCTTCCTTTGTCCCTGAGGTCACAGTAATAACCTCAATTAAGAAAGGGGTCTTGGTAGACAAAGCTTTATATCCAGCATGAGGGAATAGAAAGGTAGTGAATGCTGAAGCAGATTCCTCAATAATAGTATTTTATTTTATTTTATTTTATTTTATTTTTCCCTTTTTCATTACTTCTAATAAGAAATTACAATGTGACAGTTTCAAAATACATTAGTAGTACATTCCCAATAATTGAGACAATGCATATTGTTGTCTTCATTGTAGTTATACAGAGCACAGCATGTAGACATGATAAATTTTCTAATGGTTATTGGTAAATAGATTTTTTCTCTTTGATCTAAGAGAAGGTAGTTATATACATAGTCAAATGTTCCATAATTACTGTGGGTTACAGGCTAAACTGGCAATTTTGGAAGCTCTTGATTTGAGCCTTTTACAGCTCAGCATACTAAACTATCCTTATGGTTTATGCTCATGTTTAAACTTTTCTGCTAGGTGGTTAAGGGAAAGTTAAAGCAAGATCTGTATAACAAAACATGTAGTTTTTATATTTCCCAAGGTCAGTCAAATTCTCTCAGGATTGACTTCAGAACTATGTACAGTGATTTGTAAAACTGTTGTCAGTGTCAGTCATCTGGATGAGTCATGGCCATTGCTTGACCAGTTTGCATTCTGTGAAAGCACGAGAGAATGTTTCTCTCTAGATGACTCTCCTTAGGCACACTACACCTTCAATCCCTTTCCTCTGTTGTCCCTTAATCTCCTTGAACAGAAAACTTTAGAAACCACTGAGTTATAGGATGTTACAGTACAGGTTCTTTTCTGTCCTGAGCCTCACTGACCTTGAAGGGCTAGGGCCAAAATATTGGCTATCCTTGTAGCCCTTCTTTTTCTCTAATTTTTGGTCCATAAACTTATATTCTTAGCCCTCCGGAAGAAAAGCTTAGTGATACTATTACTCTAAAACATGGGTGCTTGAGCTTAATATCACTGTCTTTCTGAATATCAAACATCTTAGACTTAACTTAGAGTTGGTATTTTCCATAAATCATTGATAGTCTAATAAACCTCTAAAGAATACGATAAATGCAGTTGCACATTTGTACAAAGATACTTAGAAATATAAGCATGTACCAAATTTTAGTCTGTCTATCCTTTGGCATTTTCCCTAGTCTGTTACTCTCATTTAATAACCCTTTTTTGTTTCCTTGTAAACCAACCATTTACTTGAGAGAGAGTATAACAGCAATTCTAATTATATTAAAAGACCAGAATGACAGGTTTTCCAAGCATAGTTTTAGTGTTATATATTGCTATCATCAGTGTCAAAAAACTTTTGAGGTTTCTTAGGACCATTGTCTAATTCATCCTATGCATATATGTGTGTAGTTTTGCTCCTGCTGTTTCCTCTCTTTTCTGCTTCCAGTCACTTTGCTGTTTAACCCTTATGTCTTTGATTTCCAATTAGTTGTGTTATGGCTCTCCATTTTTATTTCTTCTTTTGAGTTCTTACACTAGGGAGACTATACAATATTTAAACAGGTAGGTCTGGTTTATTTCACTTATGAGTATATGTTCAAGATACATCCATTTATATATGAAGTTTTCTAGATTATCATTCTTTATAGTTGAATAATATTGCATTGTATAAAAATACCACATCTTTTTCAACCATTCTTCAGATGATGGACATTTTGGTTGTTTCCAAGATTTGGGTATTATGAATTGGGCTGCTATAAACATAGGCACACAGACATCACTATGGCATGATGTTTTCAGTTCTTCTGGGAAAATTCCCAGTAGGAGGATAGCTGGATTGAATGGGATTTCCAGCTCTAGTTTTTTAAGGAGTCTCCATCTCCACACTGCTTTCCATAATGGTTGCACCAGTCTGAATTTACACCAGCAGTGGACAAGGGTTCCTTTTTTCTCACAGCCTCTCCAACATTTGTTGTTGGTTGATTTCTTTATGATAGCCATTCTTTCTGGGGTGAGATGGTATCTAAGTGTTATTTTAGTATGAATCTCATGAATGGCTAGTGATGTAGGGCATTTCTTCATGTATTTGTAGTCTTCTTGAATTTCTTTCTTGAGAAGTGTGTGTTCATTTCAGATGTGAATTTTTGTATTGGGTCTTTTAATTTTGGGAACCTAATGGTTTTTAGTTCTTTATAAATTCTAGATAGAAGACCTTTTTTGAAATATTTATTAGGTAAAATTTTTCAAAACTTTTGGGTTGTCTTTTCACTCTGTTGATAATTTCTTCTGAGGTGAAAAAACTTGTTAGCCACAGGAGGTCCCAGGTGTTGATTCTTTCAAGTGTTAAACGTACGTTTTGATTTTTGTTCATGAACTCTTTGACTACCCCATGTCTTCAAGATTTTCTCCCACTTTCTCTTCCAGGAGATTTAATATTTCTCCTTTAATATTTATATCTTTAATCAATTTTAACTTTAGTTTAGTGCATAGTGGTAGACCTGCGTCGTTTTAGTTTTTAGTATGTAGAGAGCCAGTTTTTCCAGTACCGTTTGTTAAAGAAGCTATCCTTCTTCCAATAAACATGTTTGCTCCCTTTGTCAAAAATAATGTGGGTGAGTGTGTTTGTATTTCCTTCTGCATCTTCTAATATATTCCATTGACATTGAGGTCTATTTTTTGCCAGTATCATGCTGATTTTATCACTGTAGCTTTGTAGTATAATTTTAGGTCAGGAATTGTAATGCCTCCTGCCTTACCTTTGTTGCTCAGGATTGTCTTTGAAATTCTGGGTCTTTTTTGGTTCCAAATGAATTTTAGGAATGACTTCTCCAGGTCTGTGAGGTATGTTGATGGTATTTTGATAGGAATTGCATTACATTTCTGAAACAATTTAGGGAGTATGGCTATCTTCACAATGCTGGCTCTTCCTATCAAGGAGCAAGGAATATCTTTCCATTTTCTGAAATCTAGGATCTCTTTTTTCAGAGTACTGTAGTTTTCATGGAAAAGTTCTTTTACTTCTTTAGTTAGGTTAATTCCTAATTATTTTCTTTTCTTTGGTGCTATCATAAAAGTTATTGTTTCTCTAATTGTGCTATCTGTATAGAGAAATGTCACTGACTTTTGTGTGTTGATTTTGTACCCTGCTATGTTACTGAATTTGTGTATCAATTCTAGTAACTTGTTGGTGGAGTTTTCAGCATCTTCCAAACAATTATCATGTCATCTGCAAATAATCATAATTTAATTTCTTCTTTACACATTTGTATTGATTTTATTTCTCTCTCTTGTCTAATTACTGTATCTAATGAATCCAGAAGTATATTGAATAGGAGTAGGGATAGAGAGCATCATTGTCATGTACCAGATTTGAGAGTAAAAGACTTTAGTTTTTCCTCATTTAGAATTATGTTAGCTGTTGGATTGTCATACATGGTTTTTATCAGCTTGAGGTTGAGGCCCTCTATTCCAAGTTTCTGCAGGATTTTGAACTTGAATGAGTGTTGGGCTTTGTCAAAAGCCTTTTCTGCATCAATTGAGACAATCATGTGACTTTTGGCTCTAGCTCTATTGATATAGAGCATTACACTTATAGATTCCTGTATATTGAACCATCCTTGCATCTTTGGGATGAAACCTACCTGGTCATGGTGTATGACCCTCTTGATGATTTGTTGTATTCTAGTGATGAGGATTTTATTGAGGATTTTTGCATCTATGTTCATGACAGAAGTTGGCCTTAGATCTATTTTTTAGTTGCATCTCTCTCTGGTTTTGGTATCAATGTAATTCTTGCTTCTAGGAATGATTTTGGGAGGATCGCTTCCTTTTCAATTTCATTGAAGAGTTTGAGGAGTATTAGGATTATATCTTCTATAAATTTCTTGTATAATTCAGTGGTGAATCCGTCAGGTCATGGACTTTTCTTTGTCGGTAAGCTTTTTATTGCATTTTGTATTTCATTGGCTGTTATTCATTTGTTGAAAGTTCTTATATCTTCTTGATTCAGTTTTGGTAATTTATACTTTTCTAGGAATCTGTCTATTTCTTCTGTATCTTCAGTTCTGTGAGAGTAAAGATTTTCAAAGTAGCTATTTATGATCCTCTCAATCTCTGCTGGGTCTGTAGTAATTTCACCCTTTTCATTCCTTATTGTTTCAATTTGATTCCTTTCTTTTCTTTTTGATGAGGTTAGCTAGGGGTTTATCAATTTTATTTAATCTTTCAAAGAATTAGCTTTTTGATTCATTAATTCTTTGTATTGTTTTCTTTACCTCAATTGAATTAATTTCTCCTCTAATCTTTATAATTTCCTCCCATCTTTGGGCTTTGGATTTCATTTGCTCTTCCATTTCTAGTTGGTTTAGGTGTTACATTAGAGTATTTATTTGTTCCTGTTCTGTCTTCTTAATGTGTGAGTTCAGAGCTATAAATTTCCCTCTAAGAGCTGCTTTTGTTGCATCCCTTAAATTCCAGTAGGCTGTGTTTGAATTCTCATTAAATTGCAGATGTTGTTAAATTTTTTTTTTTATTTTATCTGTAACCCATTGGTTGCTGAGAAGGATATTGTTTAATTTCCATGTATTTCTGTGGTTCTTGTGGTTTCCCTTGTTATTTATTTCTAATTTCATTGTGCTGTGGTCAGATAGTATTCACGGGATAATTTCTGTTTTCTTACATATACTTAAGCATGACCTGTGAACTAATATGCGGTCTGTTTTAGAAAATGTCCCATGTGCAGCTGAAAAAAATGTGTATTCTGAAGTGTTTGGGTGGAACACTCTGTGTATGTCTACTAACTCCAGTTGTTTCAGGTTCCAGTTCAGTTCTTCTACTTTGCTAATTTCTTGTCTGTTTCACCTATCTTTTTGGGATAAAGGGCATTTAAGGTCTCCTGTTAAGACTGTGGTACTGGATATGAGATTTTTCATGTCCATTAAGATTTGTCTTATATAAATTTCTGCTCCCGTGTTGGGTGCATACATATTTATGTGTATTACCTCTTCATACGGAATTTTTGCCCTGACCAGTATGTAGTGACCTTCTTTGTTACATTTGAGCAATCTTGGTTTGAAGTTTAGACTGTCTGCAAACAGGATTGCTATCCCTGCTTTTTCTTTGAGTTGCTGGAGCATGTAGTATTGTTTTCCATCCTTCAACTTTTAGCCTATGAGTTTCTTTATGAGTTAAGTGTGTTTGTTGTATATGGCATATTCTTGAGTTTTATTTCCTTATCCACTCTTCCAGTCTACTTCTTTTAATTGGAGAATTGATTCCATTTACATTGATGGTTATAATTGAGATGTATTTACTTATGATTGACATGACTTTTATTTACTACTGTTTACCACTTTTTTCTCATGTTTTTAATTGTTTGTCCTATTTGGTGGTATCTTTCTGTTATCATTTGTTGAGTCAGGGTCATTTTGGTCCCTGTCAAAAATATTTCTTAGTATATTGTATTGTGTTGGCTTTGACGTCATGAAATTCTTTAGTTGTTCCTCGTCATGGAAATATCTCACTTCTCTTTCATACTTGAAAGATAGTTTTGCCAGGTATAGCAGTCTGGGCTGGAATTTGTTTTCGTGGAAGACTTGAAGCAGTCTGCTCCATGCTCTTCTTGACTTCATGGTTTGTGAAGAGAAATCTGCCATTATTCTGATGAGTTTCCCTTTAAATGTGATCTGTTTCTTTTCTCTAGAAGCTTTTAGTATATTATTCTTCTGCTGGATTTCTGGGATCTTGACTATTATATGTCTGGGTGTTTTTTTGGTCACATTGATGTTATTTGGAGTTCTATATGCTTCAGTTAACTGATTGTCAAATTGTTTTCTCAAATTTGCAAAGTTTTCTGCTATTACTTCTGCCCATATTCTTTTTATATCATTTGTTTTAACTCCTTCTTTATCATTTATTCCTATTAATATCACGTTGTTCATTTTTGCATCATCTTGTGGATTTTGAATTATTTTTTCCTGCATCCTAATTGTTTTTAAGAGATCTTTTCTTACCTTTTCGCTAGCTGTGACTGTGTCTTCAAGACCTGAAACTCTTCACTTTCGTTCATATGATTTTGCCAGCTTGTGACTGAGATTTTCTTT